>CM039121.1:18359570-18453002 GCA_022036555.1 Microstegium vimineum | reverse complement strand
TTACTTTCCGCACTTGTCTTTCAATTCATACTAGAATTGTGTAGGAAGTTTTCGCTCTCTATTGACTTGCTACCGCTTTCTAGCTAGGACACACAAGAGGTAGGCACTAGGGGGTTAATTGGCTCTTTATAGGTTTAATTCTGTCTTGAAATCAAAAAGAGCCCAATTCCCCCCCCTCTTGGGCATCTTGATCCTTTCACACATGTCTTCGGACGCAGAGAATAGTAACGTTCGGACTCCCTGTCACTTGCGTCCGGACCCTATGCAGAAAGGGTCCAGAGAGGTCCCATCCTCCGGACAGTCATCCGGAGTGTAGCATCTGGACCGCATTTAGCGTCCGGATCATCCTTCCAGAAGCAACGGAGAGCTCCATGGCTCTGGATGCGTGTCTAGAGTCAGCTTCCCGACTGGAATCTGTGTTCGGATCTCCTGTTCGCGGAGGCAGAGAGGTAGGGTTAGCTTCCGGATGTTGTTCCAATGGTCCGGACAGCTCTTTCCTCAGAGTCTGGACCTGCGTCCGGAGCTCTTTCTTGTTCCAAACCGAGTTGCCTCTTCTTCTCCAATCTTCCATGTGCTAACACTATGTGATCCAACACTTGTTCTCCTGTGTTAGCCTTTGCAAAGAATTATCTTAGATTTGTTTCACATTTTATGTCACTTAGGTTCTTTTTAAGATATGTAATGCAAACCTAGTGGAATATGATAACTGCAATCGACACGAGTATTCCCTTCTTGATAGTACGGCTATCTATCCTAATTGTGATCACACTCTCTATGGTGTCTTGATCACTAAACCAAAAATGGCCCTATGATATACCTTTGCCTTGAGCCCATTTTTGTTTTTCTCTTTCTTCTTTTCCTTAGCCCAAGGAGCATTTGATCCATCATGATCTTTCATCTAGCTCCATTTGTCAACTTGACTTTCCCTATCTTGATCATACACTTAGCAATAGGGTTAGTCCATAGGTGTCATCAATTAACCAAAACCAAACTTGGGCTTTCAGCTATCACCACCTGCTTGCTACCACATCTATCCGGGGCCTAGCCGTATTCACTGGCAAGATATAGCCTAAGTACCGCACTTAATCTATATACTCACTACTCTAATCCTGTACCGGAACTACAACACTCAATGATATGATCAAGCAATGAAACAAGTACAAAAGTAAAGAAAGTAAATAATTGATATATTGAATGAAGTTTTCAACTTTGGTAGTATTAGCTCTCCCTACATATGTGATATATGAGTTTGGTTCATTTTGATCACATATGCATGAATAGGAATTGTGGGAGAGTAAATGCTACCAAATGATGCTAAGGTATAAGAGATGGACCTTTGAAGCGTGATACCAATCAGAGTGCCATATTATACCATCCTCAGCACCATGAGAGCCTAGAAACAACTTGAGAGCAAACTTGAAATACCACTTGGAAAGCTTAAGCACTTGAAATACCACTTGGAAAGCTTAAGCTCACAAGAAGAATTAGGCTAAGACCTAAGCATGCTAGTACTTCAAGCATCAAGTCAATTATGTTTCTAGCATTCACCACACAAGCATGTCATGAATTTTAAATACATATGCAAGCAAGCACTTATGAATGCACAAAGATTATGCAACAACCAAGTTCATAGGCTTGCTCCCCCTACTTGTGTGCTTTCATTTTCAAAATATTTCTTTGTGGTACTTACTTCTCCCCCTTTGTCATCTATTATCATAAAAGATGTGCTCAAAGAGTTGATTATTGGAGAGAAGCTTAGTTGTGGTTCAATCTAGATTACTTGCCCCAAACATTTAACTCGGTTTAAACCATGGACAAGCTTGTTCACACATCCTATAATGATTATCTTGCCCATGTTGAACTAAATACTTGAAGTTTATATTCTAGATCAAACACTAGGATGGAAAGCCTACAAACATGTCATATGCTACCACTAGATCAAGTCAAGCATATAAGCAATAGTGGTACCATATAAGCATCAAATTCATTTTTTTCATGAATGAGCCTAATGAGTTGATGTCTAGATGCACTAAGAAGTCCTAATAGTTGATGAATGACATGTCACTCAACTTTTACCTTGCTTTGCTCGAAGGAGAGGCATGTCATATATATGGGGTGCATCAACCCATGTTTGAATAATCAAGAATGTTCAACTCATTCCTTAGCTTGCAAAATCTCTTCTCATCAAGTGGCTTGGTGAATATATCGGCAAGTTGATCATCGGTGCCAACACTTGTAATTGTGATATCACCCTTTTGTTGATGATCCCTTATGATGTGGTGCCTTATGTCAATGTGCTTGGTTCTTGAATGTTGGACTGGATTGTTGGTTAGCTTCACTGCACTTTCATTGTCACATAGCAATGGCACTTGCTTGAAATTGATTCCATAGTCATCCAAAGTTGCTTTCATCTAAAGCAATTGAGCACAACAACTACCCGCACTTATATATTCGGCTTCGGCGGTAGAGAGTGCAACACTATTTTTATTCTTTGATGACCAAGATACAAGTGACATGCCTAACAATTGACATGTGCCCGATGTGCTCTTTCTATCAACCTTGCATCCCGCATAATCGGAGTCCGAATATCCAATCAACTCAAAGTTAGACCCCTTGGGATACCACAATCCAACATCTTGTGTATGCTTCAAGTACCTCAATATTCTTTATGTAGCCTTCAAATGACTTTCTCTTGGAGAGGCTTGGAATCTTGCACACATGCATACACTAAACATGACATCCAGCCTTGAAGCGGTCACATAGAGTAGGCTTCCAATCATAGACCAATACAACTTTTGATCCACCATATTGCCACTAGAATCACTATCCAAGTGTACATTAGTGCCCATAGGAGTGCTAATGCCTTTTGAATCTTCCAATCCAAACTTCTTCATCATATCCTTGATGTACTTGTCTTGACTCACAAAAGTGCCATGCTTCAATTGCTTGATTTGAAGTCCAAGGAAGTAGCTAAGTTCACCAATCATTGACATTTCAAACTCATTTGCCATCATCTTGCCAAACTCTTCACAAAAATCTTGATTGGTTGAACCGAATATGATGTCATTAACATAGATTTGTAGCACAAATAGATCCTTGCCAAGCTTCTTGGTGAAGAGAGTAGTGTCAACCTTCCCCATGAAGAACCCTTTGGATAAGAGGAAATCCCTCAATCTTTCATACCATGCTCTAGGTGCTTGCTTTAAGCCATACAAAGCCTTTCTCAACTTGTACACATGGTTGGGCTTCTTGTCATCTTCAAAATCGGGAGGTTTCTCAACATAGACTAGCTCATTGGGGTATCCATTCAAGAAAGCACTCTTCACATCCATTTGTTATAGCTTGATGTTGTGTGCACATGCATAGGCCAATAGGATTCTAATTGCCTCTAATCTGGCAACCGGTGCATAGGTTTCTCCAAAGTCAAGACCCTTAACTTGAGTGTATCCTTGAGCTACCAATCTTGCTTTGTTTCTCATAACTATACCACCTTGATCTTGCTTGTTTCTAAAAATCCATCTTGTGCCAATCACATTGTAGTTCTTGGGTCTTTCAACTAGCTCCCAAACTTGGTTTCTTGTGAAATTGTTGAGCTCTTCATGCATAGCATTGACCCAATCAACATCCTGTAGGGCTTCTTCAATCTTTGTTGGCTCTATGGATGATACAAATGAATAGTGCTCACAAAAGGATGTCAATCTTGATCTTGTTTGAACACCACTTGTTATGTCACCAACTATTTGATCAATAGGGTGATCTCTTGCAATGTTAGTTGGTTGAAGGATAGGAACTTGATTGCATGAGCTTGGTTGAGATGAACTAGCAACTTGTTGATCTTGCCTTGAGAACTACTAGCTTGCATATGAGGTGAGTTGAGCACTTGATCTTTATCATCTTCAATGCCAATCACTTGCTTTGGCCTAATGTCACCAATATCCATGTTCTTCATAGCATTAGCCAATTGAGGTCCACTCACATCTTCTAGATTCTCAATTTCAACTTGTGATCCATTGGTTTCATCAAATTCAACATCATAAACCTCCTCAAGTATACCACTAGCCGAATTCCAAACTCTATAGGCTTTGCTTGTGGTTGAGTAACCAAGTAAGAACCCTTATTCACATTTCTTGTCAAACTTTCCAAGTCTTGTGCCTTTCTTCAAGATATAGCATTTGCAACCAAACACTCTAAAGTATGCAATGTTGGGCTTTCTTCCATTCAATAGCTCATATGGTGTCTTCTCCATCAATGGGTGACAATACAACCGGTTGCTAGAGTAGCAAGTGGTGTTGATAGCTTTGGCCCAAAAGGAGTGACTCACATTGTACCCACTAAGCATAAACCTTGCCATATCAATCAATGTTCTATTCTTCCTCTCACCAAGGCCATTTGATTGTGGAGTGTACTTGGACGAGAATTGATGCTTGATTCCAAGCTCATCACATAGCTCTTCAACTCTTGTATTCTTGAATTCACTTCCATTATCACTTCTTACTTTCTTGATGGTGGTCTCAAACTCATTGTGACATCTCTTGATAAATGATTTGAATGTGGCAAATGTATCACTCTTGTCATTGAGAAAGAATACCCAAGTGTATATTGTAAGATCATCCACTATCACAAATCAATACTTGTTGCCTCCAATGTTAGTTTATGTTGTTGGTCCAAATAGATCCATGTGCAACAACTCAAATGCTCTACTAATGCTCATCATGCTTTTCTTAGCATGGGTGTTATCAACTTGTTTGCCAGCTTGACAAGAGCTACAAAGTTTGTCCTTCTCAAACACGACATCTTTCAAGCCTCCTACTAAGTCATGCTTGATCAATCTATTCAATTGCTTCATGCCAACATGACCAAACCTTCTATGCCATAACCAATCCATACTTGATTTAGTGAGCAAGCAAGTTGATAATTCAGACTCACTAGCATTGAAATCAACTAGGTACATGTTCTCATATCTAAAGCCCTTGAAGATCAAGTTTGAACCATCTACACTAATGATCTCAACATCATCTACCCCAAATATGCATTTGAATCCAAGATCACACAATTGAGCCACGTATAGCAAATTAAAGTTCAAGCTCTCAACTAGCAAGACATTTGATATGCTCAAATTATTGGATATAGCAATCTTTCCAAGACCCTTGACCTTGCCCTTGTCATTATCACCAAATGTAACACTATCAATGCCATCATTGGTGTTGGAGTTGATTGATTTGAACATTCTAGAATACCCGGTCATGTGTTGAGTGCACCCACTATCAAGCACCCAATGCCTTCCTCTGGCTTTGTAATTGACCTACAAAACAAATTAGTTCTTCTTAGGTACACACACTTGTTTGGGTCCTCCAAAGTTAGTGACCAAGGATTTTGGCACCCAAATTGGCTTCTTTGGGACAACAATGGGTGTGCCAACATACTTACCCATTACACCATCTCTCCCTTTGGTAAGCATATAACATGAATCAAAATGCATGGAGGTGGATTTAGCAAACTTGGTTTGGCTCATGTTAAGTTTGCAATATTGGTCAACATGCCCCACTTGCTTGCAACTATTGCAAAATCGACCATTGCTGCTCACAAAGCTAGGCTTTGGAGTTACAAAGGCCGACTTGCCTTTCTTGGGGGTATAACCCTATCCCTCTTTGCTAAGGGACAACCTTTGGCTACCCAAGCACTTTAGCAAGCGGGCATCTCCACCATATGCCTTACTTAAAGCACGAGTGAGTTTATTAACATCATTTTTCAATTTTTCATTTTCACTCACTAGTGTAGCATCAACCTTTGAGCTCTCACTAGTGGATGTGCATGTGGATGTGCTACATTGTGTTTTGGTTGGTGTGACAATGATAGGAGTGAAAAATGATTCATCTAGAATATCACAAGTGACTCTAATATCACATGATGCAACAACCTTATCCTTGTTTTGTTCAAGGAGAGAGGAGTGAGCCTTTTCTAGCTTATAGTGAGTACTCTCAAGCTTCTCATGGGCTTCCATTAGCCTCTCATGAGAGCCATTGAGCTCATCAAAGGATTGTTCAAGAGTCTTAAGCTTCTTGTTCAATTCTTTGCACTCCTTCCTCTTTGTCTCAAAGCAAGCATAAGTTTGCTTCATCATGTCTACTAGTTCCTCCTTGGAGTACGCCTCCTCATCATCACTACTATCATCATCACTATCAATATCATCATGAGATTGTACCTTAGATAGCTTAGCCATGAAGCATGATGGAGTGTCGAAGATGGATGGCTTGTTGTTGATAGCAATGTTTGCCAATGCCTTCTTCTTGGTCTTCTTCTTCTCATTATCACTAGAGTCATCATCGGAAGATTCATCGCTATCCCAAGTCACCATGTATGATTCACCCTTCTTCTTCTTGGTGAATGATAGCTTCTTCTTCTCGTTCTTGTCATGCTTCCCCTTCTCTTCTCATCATCATCACTATGATTGGGGCAATCCACAATCATGTGATCCGTGCTCTTGCACTTGTAGCATTTCTTCACATAATCATTGCTCTTGAAGTTATCACTTGCACCATGGCCCTTCTTCTTCATGAACTTGTCAAACTTGCGCACAAATAGGGTCATCATCTCATCATCAATATCACTTGCATCTTCATCATCACTTAACTCTTGCTTCTTTGCTTTGCCCTTGTTCTTGGATGATGAAGCCTTGAAAGCTAAGCTCTTCTTCTTCTTCTCTTCTTCCTTGACCTCTTCTTCTTCACTTTCTTCACTGTATTGCTCTTCAGTCATGATCTCACCAAGTACTTCATTGGGGGTGATCTTGTCCAAACCATCTCTCCTAATTATTTGCCTCAAGGTTTTGTATTTCTTGGGAAAACAACCAAGAAAGCAGTTTGAGAAGTCTTCATCCTTGACCTTCTCACCCAAGCTCTTGAGATCATTGATGATTACTTGGAGCCTATGAAACATCTCCGGGATAGACTCATCATCCTTCATCTCGAAATGAGATAGCTTGTCCTTGAGCATGTACAACTTTGCATTCTGTACCGTTGAACTGCCCTCATAAGTATCTTCAAGTCTCTTCCACACTTCACTTGCTCTTTCAAGATCTTTGATTTGCTCAAACACCTTAGAGTCAATGCCATTGTATATGACATTGAGTGCCATGGTGTTGCATTGTCGGTTCTCTTGATCTCTAGGCGTGGGACTTTCTTCATCAAGAATGACATAGTCCTTTTCGGTCACACTCCACACCTTCTCATGAATTGAGCCTAGATGCATCTTCATCTTCCTCTTCCAATAATCAAATGATGTGCCATCAAACATTGGTGGTTTGCTTCCCACATGGTTGAATGATATTTGAGTCATCACTAACACCGAAGGTTGTTAAGCCTTGATAATAGCGGTGACCACGGCTCTGATACCACTTGAAAGGTCCTAGATGGCTATAGGGGGGTGAATAGCCTAATAAAAATTCTAAAAACCACTAGAGCAAAGGTTAGTAAAACACTAATGCGAAGCTTTTTGCTCTAGCTCTACTTAGGGATGCAAAGCCACCTATTCAAGAAATTATAGTTAGTTAAGTGCCTTACAAACAATAGCAAGAACCTAAGGAACTTAACACAAGCTAGCAAGAACAACTAGCAAAGAGAGCTTGCTAAACAAACTACAAGCTACACAAGCTAGCTAAGCAAGATATGAAAGAATGTAAATACAAGATAGGAGGTGATTGATATATCGATGCCTTGTGATGTATCGATGTCAATATGAAGAACCAATCACAAGAATACCAAAGAGTAGCCGGGAGACAAGATGACACAATGATTTTTCTCCCAAGGTTCACTTGGTTGCCACCAAGCTAGTCCCCATTGTGTTGACTACTCAAGTGGTGATTCAGTGGCTAATAGGCAATCACAAGCCTAGCCCACTACTCGGGCGCCACAAGAATCCACCCAAATGAGAGTAACTCAATGACATGAGCAATCCACTAGAGTTACCCTTTGGCACTCCGCCGAGGTGGGTACATGCCCTCTCACAATCGATGAAGCCAGCCACGAACAATCACCAACACGTGATGAAGCTTCTCCACAATCGCCAAGCTGTCTAGGTGTTGGCAAACACCAAGAATAACAAGAAATACCACGGCGATGACGATGACCAAGTTCCACTAAGATGCAATGCAAAGATCAAAGCAGTTGGTTCACTCAAACTCTCATGAATTAGCAAGTGAAGCAAAGAGAGATGAGTTGGGTGCCTTCTCAAGCAAGCACAAGTATGTCAAATGAATGGGAGGTGCAAGAGAGAGCCCTAGGAGCCGACCACAACACTTATATAGCAACCCCAAACCAACTAGTCATTTTGCTCCTCCACTACAGCTTCCTGCGTCGCTCCAGACGGTGCTCCGGATGCTACGTCACTTGGGGTCCGGACCATCGCGCGCACGTCCGGACCCTTGTGCATTTGAAGCCTGTCGTTCGCGCCTTTGCCTGTGCTTGCCACGTGTCTCCGAACACGGAGAACAGTAACATCCAGACTCCCTGTCACTTGCGTCTGGACCCTATGCAGAGAGGGTCCAGAGAGCTCCGATCCTCCGGACGGTCGTCTGGATCGCACTTAGCGTCCGAATCATCCTTCCAGAAGCAACAGAGAGCTCCATGGCTCCGGTTGTGTGTCCGGAGTCAGCGTCCGGACTGGAATTTGTGTCCGGATCTCCTGTTCGCCGAGGCATAGAGGTAGGGTTAGCTTCCGGACGTTGTTCCAATGGTACGGACAGCGCTTTGCTCAGCGTCCGGACCTACGTCCGAAGCTCTTTCTTGTTCCAAACCGAGTTTCCTCTTCTTCTCCAAGCTTCCATGTGCTAACACCATGTGATCCAACACTTGTTCTCCTGTGTTAGCCTTTGCAAAGAATTATCTTGGATTTGTTTCACATTTTATGTCACTTAGGTTCATTTTAAGATATGTAATGCAAACCTAGTGGCACATGATAACCGCAATCGACACGAGTTTTCCCTTCTTGATAGTATGGCTATCTATCCTAAATGTGATCACACTTTCTATAGTGTCTTGATCACTAAACCAAAAATGGCCCTATGATATACCTTTGCCTTGAGCCTATTTTTTGTTTTTCTCTTTCTTCTTTTCCTTAGCCCAAGGAGCATTTGATCAATCATGATCTTTCATCTAGCTCCATTTGTCAACTTGACTTTCCCTATCTTGATCATATACTTAGCAATAGGGTTAGTCCATAGGTGTCATCAATTAACCAAAACCAAACTTGGGCTTTCAGCTATCACTACCTGCTTGCTACCACAGCTATCCGGGGGCCTAGCCGTATTCACTGGCAAGATATAGTGATGAGGACATGCCAGCTCATCATGTGGTGGAACATGAAGAAGATTCACCATCTTATACAAATCATAGAAGTCATGGTCCAATTACATGTAGTCATGCCACTAAACTACATGAAGAGGTGAATTCATTCCTATCTGAAATTAACTTTAATAATTCTAAGAATTTTATACTACCTAAGTGTTCTACTTTTATTGTACTTAGGTATACACATCAAGAGGAGAATGTTACTCTACATGAAGAAAAGCTACAGACCAAAAACAGACCAGTTCAGTTCCAAAACGGACCAGTTAAAGAAATGCTCATATCTCTACACTCCGAGAAGCTTTTTAGGCCCACAAAGACATTTTGGAAATATTTTAAAGTCTATTTTCCAATGCAACAAACCCCACTCCTTTTTTACGTGCCAATCTTGAGATATGCATGATTTAGTCAAGCCTGCTCAGAAGGCCAATAGTTTCACAGAACAGAATATTGGTTCAACTTCTCCTCCGAAACTGTACTATTCTACAATGTTTCGTGATGCATGGTATAGATGGATGGAAAGCTTATTAAGTGTACTTTCATACCCAACAAACGGTTTGTCATTTGGACTTCCCAATAAGCAGTTATGGTCAGTTTAGTGGAAACTGTTCTGGAGGCCAACAGTCACGCGAAGCCACTTCGGGAAGTCATCTCGTGGTGACCTTTCATATAGTTTATCTTCAGAAACTTTGTTTCATTTTCACACCTATCTAGCATGGTTGTTGCTAGTATATATACCCCTTTGCATCCTAGCAAACACATACTTTTTCATAATCTAAGAACCTATATGGTATTGTAGCCGAGCTGTTTAGTGTCTTACTCAAACCTTTGTTCTTCCTTGTTCTTCTTGGACTTGTGAAGTGATTCCTCTAGGATCCCCTACTTCGTGCTTTATGGCTTCCGTTCGGCTGCGCCGTATTGTGTGGATTAGTTCCGGATTGTGCTTCTGCGGTCGTTCGGAGATCAAGTCGAAGTCTTTGAGGTTTCGGTGCCTCTCCCCGTCGCTTGGTCGCATCCAACCTTGGACATGTATAAAGCTAGTTATCCCCCGTTGTTCGCAGCAAGTTATCTCTTGATTTGTGACCTACTGTCGTGAAGATTGGGCCAATCCTTACCGATCCATATCGGGTCTTGTCATATAGCCTAAGTACCGCACTTAATCTATATACTCACTACTCTAATCCTGTACCGGAACTACAGCACTCAATGATATGACCAAGCTATGAAACAAGTACAAAAGTAAAGAAAGTAAATAATGGAAATAAAATAGGTAATAGGTTACCAAAGTTGAAGTGCAGAGCAGAGAGAAGCAGAGGTCGCTGACAACTCCAGGACTCTCCAAACTTCTTCTCTTCTCCTCTCCAGTTTCTCTTCTAGTGAGGCACTCACACTCTCTCTTCTAAACTCTCTAACATATCAAGTGTACTATACTAAGCAAATGGTGCTGCCTCCTCCCGAATGAGGGCTCTAGGGGCCTATTTATAGCTCTAGGAAGCATGGGGATATTTATAGAGCAAGGGGGAGGCCAACCGACCTAAGTGGGATGGCGGCCGCTAGGAATGGACAACGACCGCCACCCCTCTTGCACCGCCTTACATCCAACGGCCCTCCTTTGCTCCATAGTGTCGGTGATTAAGCCGGTTCGGGTTTGTCACGTGTCCAAATGGCACAATCTAGGTGACATCCCCTCCTAACCCTTGGATCCAACCGACCTAGCAACCAACGGTTGAAAGTTGAGCTTGAGGTTGAGCACATGGATTAGTGACGTTGCAAGGGGGCTTTCTGGCTAGTGGGCCCTGGCGGCCGCCAGGTGGGGCCGGCGGTCGCCACTTCACTTTGGCCCAAATGGGCCCAAGTGAGTGGGGCTTGCTCCTGGTGGTTATTTCGCCCATTTTTCCTTCATTTCCTGCTTTCAAATAAAATTCTATGCACATGTGGAAATAAATTTGTTTTAAACCAAATATCTACTTTTTCATGTTGTTTCATCTTCGATTTGGGTGAAATGTTGATGGTGAAAAGGTGTTGTAAGCACCATCAACAGCCACAACACCAACACGAGTGTGGAAAGAAAAAGAAATCATAGCAGAAGAAGAAGCACAGCCAGAGGTGCCAGCTATGCCGTCCGATGAGCCTCAGGACAACTAAGGACGTAAGGAGTCCTGTTCACAGGACTTAAACCACCGAACGCCGTACTAAGAGGTAAAACTTGGTAGTTATCCCTTTTACCTCAACAATTTACTTTTCCTAAATAGTATAATCATGTTTACATTGTCTTAAAATGTACCATGTATCACGAGAAATAAATAAAGATTCGCCAGTCGTATTTTGACTCCTATTTTTCTGTAAAAACCACAATGGCACCCCGGCAACCTCTATAAAATGCTCACGACGTTCGGTGACCTCTACAAAATGTTCACGGTGTTCGGCGACCTCTACAAAATGCTCACGACGTTCGGCGACCTCTACAAAATAGTCATGGTGTTCGGCGACCTCTACAAAACGCTCACAGCATTCGGCGACCTCACCAAAATGCTCTCACAACGTTCGACGACCTCTCCAAAATGCTCTTAGGCGTCCTCACCAAACAGCCTGGCCATAACCAGAAAGCCTCCAAAGCTGGACTACCGATTAACCATAGCATAAAGAAGTACCTACCCTATACGCTATGATTACATCAATAGGTCTCTCAAGTAGTGTCCCTCCAACAACTAGGAGACATTACTCAGGTCGGAAGCCATGAGGTTATGCGCCTAGAATCTATACACGGCCACGGTATGGTGGACGACTCTACAAGCAGCATGGCTATTCGCCCAGTTCTGCAAGAACGGTCTCCACAGGCCCTGGTCACACCACGATCGAGCCTCTCGGAAAAAAGGCCATGTCCTTGGTATCTCCCTAAGCGTGCATGAGTTGTTCGCCCTCTGCGCCGCGGGTTGTCAGCAGTGTGCCTCCTAGATAGTCCCCGCGGCTCCTACGCGTGCAGCAGCGCTAACCCTACGATGCAGACCATGGGAAACCCAAGGCTGAACGATTCATCGCTACGGCTCACGACTCAGTAGGAAAGAGAGGACATACAAGTGAAATAAAAGCTCACCGCCCCGATAATATAAAGCTTTGATACATTTCACTTACAAGTCCGTGCACACCTTGTATCTTACATACAAACTACGACTACCCCATAGCAAAAAACTCCATATCCGAAAGGAGCTCACCAGCAGCCACGCCTGCCTCCGCCTCCAAGCGACTCATATCCGCCTCTGAGGTACCAGCAGCATAACCACCTCCCACCCTTTGCATATCAACTCGTGGATAATGCGACCAAAGTATGGCAAGCAGCTCCTGCGCCGCCGACGATGCGAAAGATTTAAAACGATTTAAGAAGCCCTTCGCCCTCAATAAAACATTAGTGATCTGTCACATCCGTTTTTAAGAACAAAAACAAGTGCATAAAAGACTTAGTGCACCCTAGGAATAGTCACACACATGAGTTGACAAATTATAAAAACTACTATCACAGTGCTTATTACATAGCGAATAAATATTCAATACAGAGTCTTAAACAAATAAACTGAAACTAAGACGACGACTTTTGTGGAAGCTCCAAAAGGGACTGGTTGACTGGTTGACCCCAAGTCACTCATTCCGGTAATCATCAATCCAATCTTCATCTGTGGTGTTTGAATGCAAGGGTGAGCACATACGTACTCAACAAATATAACACGGGGTTCATGAAGCTCAAATGGATATGCATGGTTCATAGCGGTAAGCATTTTAAGTAGATCAAATTCATATTAATATCAACAATTGCCAAGGTAATTTGCATAAGCTCAAATATCCATGATCATAAAGTACATGACAATGATGCAATAAATAAATAATACTTGCAATAAATAAATAATACTTGCATAAGCCCAAATATCCATGATCCGAGCCGCTCGTGTCCGTGAGCACGACTATCATGATAGTTTTTAACTCTACGCAGAGGTGTATATCTGTTGACACAAAAAGCGTCAGGATCTGCGAACACCTCAGGCTATTACCCGAATTCGATATCCAAAGGTGTGCCAGTCGATTTGACCAGTTAATCGACAAGGACGATAACTAGAACAAGATTTGAACAAGACAACGGCGATACGCTCGGATGTCAAGATTCAGACTTGATCAGGATAACTAGAGCAGAGCTCAACGAGACAACAGCGATACGCCCGGATGTCAAAGCTCAGATTACTCCCACGCGAAACTTGCAAGGTTTTGACGGAGATCGAAGAGATGCAGCCCGTCGAGACTTGAAGAACTCGTAGATAAACTAAGACTAATGCAATAAAAGGGTAAATTACAGTAAAGGTAAATAAGAGTAATTGATTTATTTGATAGATTGATTCTATTTTTCACACGACCCCTAGGTACATATTTATACTCCAGCAATAGGAGTTGTAAACATACACGACTCGTACCTTTCCAAAACAAACTCCTACTTTAAAAGAAATAACTGGCTCGCGTAGGAGTCGGACCCAAATAACAATATTATTTTCCTAAACAGACACCTCTATTTTAAAGGAAGCAAACGACTCGCACAAGAGTTGGACTCAAACTTCTATAGAAATACTGGTATAAAATCACCAGTTTCCTTATGTCTTCTCTTCGATAAAACTTTCCATCGGCAAACTCTTCAATCCGCAACTTCCTTCTATTGCCATCGGCAATCCCTTGCTGACGTCAACCGCCACGTTACCCTGTGCCCATCGGCACTCCATGCCCATCGACATCGGCAATACTTCCCAATCGGCAACCTTGCACTTCTGGTAACTTGTCTTCACCAATTAATTCTCATCGGAAGGAGTCGTCCAACTCCCATCGGCAATAAACTTATCTTTCTTGCAGCATTCATTCTCATCGGTAAATTTGACCGATGACTTTCTGATGCCGATAGAAAACGGCTACCGATCAACGCAAGTCTTAGCTCATCTGACACATGCTGAAAAACGGTGTCAACACATGCCCCCCAATTTCGGAGTGTAGAATATTTTATGCGCCGAAATTTTCTCTATTGTAACTGCTCTCTCCAAGATAACTGCACAACTTCCTCGATTACCATGCGCAAAACCGCAATTTATTAATAAAATCCCGTGATCACAGCGCGAACAGTTGCAAACCTAATCATATCTTCTCGATTGATGCGCATACCTATTGCATACCTCTCTACATTCCTGCTTAGTGTGAAGAAAATTCCAAAATACCCCTGACCAGGCTTATAAAAGTTACCACCATCCAATCTGTTTTTACCCTGAGCCCACTTTTACTTTCACCTACCCTCGTCTTCAACCTCGGCGGCGACTCCGAAGAACAGCTCCGTGAACTCAAGCAACAATAATTTTTCAAGCAGAGAACAAATCGCAAGGATTCCCCCAGCTCCAATGGCGATCCACTTCGACGTCCCCAAGGTAAATCTGTCCCCTTCTCACTTCATCTTCTGCAAGTTCCTTTTCCGTATCAATTTTATAATCCTCTTTTCCCCTTTCTTTCTTTGATTTTTTCCGAAACCTAGGAACTGTACAACAAAGTAGTAATCCCGATTGAGCAATCCAATTTCAACTGCCTAGGTCCAATGGGAAATCCTGACCCCATCAATCTGATTAATGCGGAGACCAATCGCATCCCTTTTAGATCTGAGTGCTTTAGCCTAGGGTTATGGAAAGATGCCTTCCGTTCATGGCCTAAACCCACCAAGGGATGCAAGAACTGGTACCTCAGAATAATCAGAACACAACAAGTTTACTGGTCAGAGCGTAACCTAGATCAGTGCATCAGGCTCTCCATTGCCGATATGGAGAAGAATGAGAATATGATGATGGCGGCTTCTTACTTCTGGTCCGATACAATGAATGCCTTTTTATTCAGACACGGACCAGCCACTCCCACTCTTGCCGATGTGCATATGCTTACCGGCCTCGATGTCTCCTCTGCCGATACCCCCGCCTTGTTCAATAGGAAGGCCGAGTATAAAGTGAACACGCGTAATATCGGCGGCTGGACTGGTTACATCCAGGAATATCAAAAGACTGGATCGGTAGGTCAAAGGGAGCATGCCATCTTTTTGAACATGTGGCTGGAAAAGTTTATCTTCTCTGGCAGAACAGTCGAACCTACCACCATGTATCTCCCCGCAGCAGAACTTCTTGTCGATGGAACAAGACTCCCTCTCGGCCGATACCTTCTTGGATCGGTATACCATCTCCTACACCAAGTGTCCAAGAAGTTATTGTTAGGCGAGTCCATTGGAAACCTCGGAGGTCCTTGGTGGTTTGTAAATATGTGGTTAAACGCACACATGTACAAGGTCCTCCAATTCGACCTATTCACTCAGCAATTTCCGAGGGATATATCGGAAGACTATGTATTTAATGATGATGAATCGGCAACTCGTCCCCCACTCAATTTTGGGGAAGCTATCATAGTGCTACTAGGAACCAATGCCAATGTCGATCAATTTGGTAGGTTCTTCCAAAAGTTTTACAATGGAATCCCCATCGCAGAACGGCTTTGGTGGCCTTATGTTGATGAGAACAACCAATTCCCATTGTTATTCAACCTTACCGATTGGAACGTGCCACAGAATGAAACAATAATGAAGGCCAATATTGTTCCCCGAGCTATTCCAGTCAACATTTTCGGAACTGGAAAGAATGCTCCTCCATCTTATGAATTTTATTACCCATCGGCAGCAGCAAGGCAGCTGACATTCGGCCAATTACCGATCAAACTCAGCTTTGGCAACGTGATAAAGCTAAGAGAAATCATCTCCAGTGCCATGGATTGGAATAGGATTGTCAACCTTTTCTCCCATGCCGATACATCAAACATCGACCTATCCTCCTGGGCACCAACATCTTTTATGATAGAGTTATACAAATCTTGGTGGCAAGAATGGAGAAGCCAACTATTCGCCAAGTCATCACACTACTATCGGCACTTGATCGACGCCGATCACGTCATTCCCGATGATGCAGTAAGTTCTTAACTCTAATGCATCTCATTATTTTCTGCTATCGGCATCTGACCTTCTTCTTTTAAACAGGTTGATGATCCAATCCCCCGAATGAGCAAAAGTGGCAAGCCCTTCCTTCTTCGAATGATGAGCCCTGTATCAATCATCGACAATAAAGCTCCTACACTGGCCGCCTTCACTCCTCAGAGGGTACCTAAGGTCACCCTAAAGCCCAAGCCGACGCCTGCAAAGACCATTGCTACTCCATCGGCTGCTGCTGCCATCTTGGCATGAGCTTTTGCAGTAAGTTTCATTTTTACTCATACTGATTACAAACTGCCCATCGGCAATATTTTCTTTATGTAACTTGCACCAAACATTTTTCAGGCAGCGAGGTCATCGTCAGCTGCTCCAGATGTACAAACTTCTCCAACTCCTGCTGCTGATGCCCCCCAAGCTTCACAATCAAAATGGGTCGGTTCACCAACTACTGCTCCAAGGAAGAAGAGACGTCTGAGGCTAGCCACTCCATCTACGCCACCAACTCCAGTCGCATCACCGACCGCTGATGCACCAACGACAGAACCATCGTCGGCGTCCATTCCTGATCAGCCGATGGACGAAACTCCCGACCAGGGAACAATACCACCCCTGTAGGAACCAGCTACAACAGTATCGGCATCGGTACCAGCACCTGCACCGAATGAAAATCCCGACCAGAGGACGGCAACACCGCCGCAGGAACCAGCCACCATGGCAGAAACAACACCAGCAACACCATTACCAACCGTCCCTCCAACAGAGGCAAGTGCATCGGCAACTATTGCCGATCTTCAAGATTATGCTATGCCAACCGACTTCCCAAGTCCCAGGCAAGAAATCCGTTTCAAAATGGTAAGCCGATTGTCAAAAACCCATAACATAAACTTATGATCGGCAAGCCCTAATCTTCTTCTTTTCAGGCCCAAGACTCTCCCGATAGCTTGTTCTCCTTCGACATCAACCTCCCTGATGGAGACGAAGATAAAGAAGGTTCTGCTCCAACGAATAGCTTGTTCTCCTTCGCCGTCAACCTTCCCGATGAAGACGAAGACGAAGAAAGCTCCGCTCCAGCTTTATCGGCAGATGTCAAACTCAAGCTTGAAACATTGCTATCTTTACTGCAACAAGACACATCCCATCTCATCCAAGACTCCACTGCAGTAAAGATAGCTTTTAAAGACATCAAAGGCCACCTGTCTGCCGATACAGAAGAAACACTCTTGTAGGCAGCATTTCTTGAGAGCAAGCAACTCCAGTATCAAAGACTCTCGTCGCATAGCCGATAGGACTGCTCAATCAAAGCTTGAAGAAGAAATGCTTAAGTTCAAACAAGTTGCCGATGAGAAGCACAAGAACATCGGCCAAGTAGAAGCTTCTGGCGCCAATCTTGAGCAAGAGATCGTTCATTTATCGGCAAGGAGAGAAGAATTGCTGACTGAACTGAAAAGGGTTGAAGAAGCCCTGAACACAGCCAGCCAAAAGAAAGCTCAACTGCCCGACACCATTAAGGCTCTGCGACAAGAAAGAGACAGAAACGCCCGACAAGCTATCTTGCTGAAGAAGAAAATCAAGCCAGTTAAAGGGTCCGCCGATGATGATACTAGGGAAATGGAGGAAATAGGGCAAATTCGCCTGCGTGCGATATCAACTATTCAATCCTTGTTGTAATTTGCTACAATTCATCATATCGGCAAATGTAACACTTGATTTTACTTTGTAATATAATGTCAGTACGCTCTTTACCGATGATTATATAACTTTTCCTTTCATCGACACTTAACTGGGCATTTTATGCATCCACCCAAATACTAGGGTAATATTTTTTCAAGTATTTACCGTTGATTGCTCTGGAGAACGCAACTCCTTCGAGAGTTTCCAAAATATAAGAATTGCCAGGAACAGATTGATTTATCTGAAACGGACCCTCCCAATTAGGGGACCATTTTCCAAATTTAGAACTCTTAGTTCCAATTGGTAAAATCAATTTCCATACCAGATCACCATCGGCAAATTCCTTTACCCTTACTTTCTTATCATACCATCTGGCAACCCTTCTCTTGTTCTCCTCAATGCTGATCAAAGCCCTCAACTGATGACTTGCTAAATCTTCTAACTCATCCTTCATAAGAGTATCATACTAATCAGTTGTTAATTGATCTTGAGAAGACAATCGCCTAGAACCAGTTTTAACCTCCCAAGGCAGGACAACATCGTGTCCATAGACTAACTGATATGGCGAAACTTTGGTTGCACCATGACAAGTCATCCGATACGACCATAGGGCTTCATTTAACACTATGTGCCACCTTCTAGGGTTTTCTTCAATTTTGCGTTTGATGAGCTTAATGATTACTTTATTAGTTGCTTCAGCTTGACCGTTAGCTTGAGCATAATAAGGAGAAGAATTTAATACCTTGAACCCCATACTAGCAGCAAATTCATCAAATTCTCCCGATGTGAACATGGTTCCTTGATCGTAGTAATAGTCTGAGGGATACCGAATCGGTAAACAATATGTTCTTTTACAAAATCTATCATGTTTGCCGATGTTACCTTTTTCAAAGGAATTGCCTCAACCCATTTTGTAAAGTAATCGGTAGCAACAAGTATAAACTTGTGCCCCTTGCTTGATGGTGGATAAATCTGGCCGATGAGATCAATGACCCATCCTCTAAACGGCCAAGGCTTGATTATAGGATTCATTGTCGATGCAGGTGCTTTCTGGACATTACCAAACTTCTGACAATCCTGACACCCTTTAAAATAGTTGAAGCAATCTTCAAGAATTGTCGGCCAATAGTATCCATTCCGCCTAATCATCCACTTCATCTTGAATGCCGATTGATGTGCTCCACACACACCCTCATGGATCTTGCTCATCAACTCTTTTGACTCTTCTCTACTAAGGCATCTGAGCAAAACACCATCAATCGTCCGATAATACAATTCATTGTCAAGGAGCACATACTTGGTAGCTTGAAACCTTAGACTCCTTTCAACCTTCTTAGACGGATCTCTTAAGTAATCGGCAATTTCTTTTCTCCAGTCATCGGCAACCATTACCGATGTCATGACTTCTTGAATCGGCTGATATTCTGAAGCATTCTGTGCTAACCGATTGGCCTCTTCATTATGCAACATAGGAATATGCTCAAGGCGGTACTCTTTGAATTCTTTTAATAACTGCAAACACTTTTCATGGGTTGCAATTAAAGCTTCACTTCGGCACTCATATGTTCCAATCAATTGGTTAACTATTAACATGGAATCACCGAAGATTTCAACAGCATCGGCACGTACCTCCCTGAGTAATTCCAACCCCTTTAGCAGAGCCTGGTACTCAGCCTGATTGTTTGTTGAGGTAGCAACAATCGGGAGTGAAATTTCATATTTCCGTCCACGGGGTGAGATTAAAACAATGCCGATACCTGCCCCTTCCTTGCATGTAGACCCATCAAAGAACAAAGTCCAAGGAGCAATTTCTACAGAGCCTATTACATTGCAATGCTGAGTAACAAAATCGGCCATCACCTGACCCTTAACAGCCTTAGCCGATTCATACTTTAGATCAAACTCTGAAAGTGCTAGAATCGATTTGCCGATTCTCCCACTTAATATCGGCATCGACAGCATGTACTTAACCACATCATCTTTGCAGATAACAATGCACTCAGCCGACAATAAATAATGCCTTAATTTTACGCAAGAGAAATATAAACATAAACATAATTTCTCTATGGCCGAATACCTGGTCTCAGCATCTACCAGTCTTTTGCTTAAATAATATATCACACGTTCCTTCCCTTCAAATTCTTGAATCAAGGCTGACCCGATAACAGTGTCATCGGCAGACAAATACAATCAGAAAGGTTTCCCGTGCTGAGATGGAACCAAGGCTGGAGGGTTTACCAAATATCTCTTGATCTCCTCCAAGGCTAACTGTTGCTCCTCTTTCCATGTAAACTCTTGATCGGCTTTCAGCTTTAACAATGGACTAAAAGATTTAATCTTACCAGATAAGTTGGATATAAATCTTCTAATGAAATTAATCTTGCCGATCAAGGATTGCAGCTTAGTCTTGTTTGTAGGGCAACCACTTTATTAATTGCATCAATAGATTTCCTACCGATCTCGATGCCTCTTTGATGCACCATAAAACCCAGAAACTGACCTATCGATACACCAAATGCACACTTATTAGGATTCATCTTCAACCCATGCCCCTTGTGCATTCCAGGATTTTTCGCAAATCGGCAAGATGATTTTCAAACCTTCCGGATTTAACCACCACATCATCAATATAGATTTCGACTATCGTGCCAATGTACTTATGAAAGATAAAATTCATTGCTCTCTGATAAGTAGCACCGGCATTCTTCAAGCCAAAAGTCATGACAACCCACTCAAATAAACCGACATGACCTGGACATCTAAAAGCAGTCTTGGATATGTCTTCTTCAGCCATAAATATCTGATTATATCCAGCATTACCATCCATGAAGCTAATAATTTGATGTCCAGCAGCAGCATCAATCAGCAAATCGGCAACAGGCATTGGATAACCATCCATCGGTGTAGCCTTGTTAAGATTCCTGAAATCAATACAAACACGAAGTTTTCCGTTCTTCTTATACACAGGAACCACATTAGAAATCCAATCGGCATATCGACATTGCCGAATAAACCCAGCTTCAATTAACTTTGTAATTTCAGCTTTAATGTCAGGCAACACTATAGGATTACATCGGCGCGCAGGTTGCCGATGCGGTTGGAAACCATATTTGATAGGCAACCGATGTTCGACTATTGATCGGTCTAAACCAGGCATCTCTGTATAATCCCAAGCGAAACAATCTTTATATTCTTTTAATAAGTCAATCAATTGCTGCTTACATTGGGAATCTAACTTAGCACTAATAAAAGTAGGCCTGGGCTTATTGCCATCGCCGACATCTACTTTTAATAAATCATCAGCCGATGTGAACCCCTGTCCCAGTTTTCCATCATCGGCGAATCGATCCATTAAAACCCTTCTTCCGGACCGACTGCTTGGATCCGTGTAATGCGGTAATCGGCAACTTTGAGGAATTCTGTGTCCCAAGCTTCACCTGATATGCATCTGGTCTGCTCATAAGTTTCCGATTCTGCCGACGCAATAATCGATGGGGTCTCACTCTGGACGACTTCAATTTTGTCTCTGACCCACTGCACAAGGCTCTGGTGCATTGTAGAAAGAATGCAACAATTAGCGTGGATCCAATCCCTGCCTAGGAGCAAGTTGTAGGTACCTTTGCCATTGGTTACAAAAAATGTTGTCGGCAAAGTTTTGCTGCCGATGGTTAATTCAACACATACGGCTCCCATAGCTGGTGACACATTGCCTTCAAAATCTTTAAGCTTCATGTCCGTCTTGACTAAGTCTTGGTCGCCTTTCCCAAGCTTCCTGGACATGACGTACGACATTACGTTGATCGACGCTCCACCATCCACCAACATCTTCGTTACAGGCTGTCCATCTACCTTGCCCTTAACAAACAGGGCCCTTAGGTGCTGTCTTTCATCATCGGCAGGTTTCTCAAAGACAGCTGTCATCGGATCCAAGACCAATTGCGCCATTTCTGCAGCCTCTTCTTTGTCACTGATAGGTGCCATGAACTCCATCGGCAATATGACAACCATATTGATTTCTGCTAATGGATCCCTATCCTTGCTCTTTGGCCTCCATTGCTTTTCCCTTGAAGGATTTTCACCGTCATTAAGTCACTTTGGCGTTCGCGCTGGATTCTCCTTTTCTGAGTTTTCGTCAGACCCTTAGGGCACCACTGAGGAAGCTTGGTTTTCCAAACGGGCTGGTGCTGCCTTTCACCACTCGCATCGGCACCACTCCTGATGTTTGGATCTCTGGAGAATATCTCTTCATCAGGCACTCTTGTATTGGCCATCTCCTCAAGCTCTTCTTGATCAACATGCTTGCCAAGCCTGTTATACGCACTGAGCATACCTGGATGTCCGATCATCAAAGCAAGACTTCTTTTCTGTCCGATCGGTAGGGTAGTATCCATTGCATTCAGGACAATTATCGGCAGTAGGTAGCTTGATGCCTTCTTCCCAATAGTGAATGAAGAAGGGACACTTCCAGTGGTCCTTATGCCGAAGCCATTCTTGGTGCTCTTCTTCTTCCTGCCGATATCGCTCCTCTCGTGATTGTCGATAATCTTGTCGTGGCCGCCTATGCGTGATCACGACGCCATGAGATCTCCCGGTGTGATTACCATCATCGGCAACCCTCTTGCCTCTCCTGTCATCGGCAAACTTTTCCACATCACGTTCAGCTACTTGATGATTAGGATCTACCGATGCGTTCTTCCTGGCAGCTTCCGATGTCAGCACTTTAGTTTTTCCACTGTTTTCTACCATATTATTTGGAAACGGCTGCTGATCGATCTTCATTGGTTTCTGGGCTTTAGAATTTTCAAATCTAATTCGTCTAGATTCAATTTCTGTCTGTAACTACTGCCTGAATACTTTGCAGTCATTGGTACTGTGCGAAGTCACATTGTGCCACTTGCAATACCTGATCCTTTTGAGTTCTTCGGGCGATGGAATTACATGGTTATGCGCCAATTTGATCCGCCCCTCTTGAAGTAACAAGTCAAACATCCTATCGGCCTTGGTGATATCGAAGGTGAACCTTTCAGCTTCTTTCTGGCCAAACGGACAAGACACAAATTTCTTATCCTTCACCCATTCGGCAGTGCTGATGTTTAGCTCCTCATCGGAATCCTCTTCTTGCTCGATGAAGGTCACCTTCTTATTCCAAGTCTTTCTAGGCTCAAAAGTCTTGATGTCTTGATCGGCAATTCTCTGCACAAGGTGGCTCAGACTTTCGAACTCTTGAGACGCGTACTTATCTTTGATGTGCGGCAACAATCCTTGGAAGGCCAAATCTGCTAATTGCTGATCATCAAGCACCAAGCTGTAGCACTTATTCTTCACGTCTCGTAGCCTCTGGACAAAGCCCTCCACCAATTCGTCATTACGCTGCTTCAACTTGACCAAATCCGTAAGCTTCTTTTCATGTACGCCCGCGAAGAAATACTTGTGGAATTGTTTTTCAAGATCGGCCCAAGTAATCACAGAGTTCGGAGGCAATGAAATAAACCATGTGAATGTCAATCCAAACAATGACGATGAGAACAATCTCACCCTCAGTTCTTCTCTGATGGCCGCTTCTCCACACTGGATAATGAAGCGGTTGATGTGCTCCATTGTTGACGTGTCATCTTGGCCAGAGAACTTGGTAAAATCAGGCACCTTGTACCGATTTGGGAGAGGAATTAAGTCATATGCCGAGGATACGGTGTCCAATAAGAATATGTATTAACCTTGGTTTAATGTCGAATTGTTCCTTCATCACTTCGGCGATCTTATCGGTCCAACATGCATCCTGCTCCTGCCGACTCATTGGCTGATTGTTGACTGGTGGAGCCGGCTGATGCGCCCCTTCAGATCTTGGTGGAAGATGATGCGGAGTAATTGTCACGGGCGCAGCACCAGTCATCTGAACATTATGCATCGGCTGACTAACCGATGGATAATTTTGCACACTTACTGGATTAGGTTGAGTCGTCATATTCATCGGCAGCTGTACCGACGGTCCACTCTGAATGTTTGCTGGACTTCCATACTGATACATTAGTACGTCAGGCTGTTGAACCGGCGGCTGGCTAGTCCATCTAGGATTATAAATTGGCATGTGACTTGCCGATGGCTGATAGCTGACTGGCGCCTGCTGTTCTTGCATCTTAGAGTAATCAACAAATTGGTTACCTTGATGTGCTATTACCCCGGCCTGAGGATTTACCACCATAGGTTGACTTCCAGTTGCTATACTGTGTTGCATCGGCGCAAAGTTTGCCGATGGTGGCATCATAGGCACTTTAGGAATCACCACCTGGAGATCTTCTGATTGTATTTGCACCGTTGGAGAAGACATGGAGTAATGCATCATAGGGATTATCGGCTGTGATTGCATCACCGACGCCATGGAGCCCTTCCAAGCTGAACTGTCTCCCTGCATCAGATTGGAACCAGCAGATAGATTTGATGGCATACCGTAACCCCACCAGTTGACGGGAGCTGAATGATTTGAGATAGCAGGTCCTGACATCGCCGACGCCACTGGATCTGCACTGAGCTTGGTGATGCTTTCGGGACTTGACCTTGGTGGTGTAGCCACATCGGCAGATGTATCCACGGGAGTAGAAGACGCCATTGGGGCTGCCGATGGTTTATAGATGTCGATCCAGGTTGATGATACGCTTGACCAACATACTGAGGTGCTTGTCCTTCTTTGAATGATTGCATAACAACATTGTACACAGTATTGGACAGCATATTGGAGTGGCTAATTAATGCTTGATTTTAAGACAGAATTAACCATCTCTTGCAACTTACCAGGATTGGCATCATACGTGACTTGCCGTGGTAACAACGGATCTTGCTTCTGGATGGCTTCGCCGCTCCTGCTTAGGCTGAAGGACTTCAGATACAATTGTTTGTACTCCTCCATAGCCCGCTCCATAGCTAGCCTTTGATCATCTTTTAGATCGGCCTCGGAGACTTCAATGACGTTCCTCTGCTTAACGTCAGAGTTATCACCCATGATAGATGTATAATTGGTCCTACCGGGTGTGCCAAAAGAGGTGTTGACACAAAAAAGCGTCAGGATCTGTGAACACCTCGGGCTATTACCCGAATTCGATATCCAAAGGTGTGCCAGTCGATTTGACCAGTTAATCGACAAGGACGATAACTAGAACAAGATTTGAATAAGACAACGGCGATACGCCCGGATGTCAAGATTCAAACTTGATTAGGATAACTAGAGCAGAGCTGAACGAGACAACAGCGATGTGCCCGGATGTCAAAGCTCAGATTACTCCCACACGGAACTTGCAAGGTTTTGACGGAGATCGAAGAGATGCAGCCCGTAAAGGTAAATTGCAGATAAAAGCTCAGACTTGAAGAACTCGTAGATAAACTAAGAGTAATGCAATAAAAGGGTAAATTGCAGTAAAGGTAAATAAGAGTAATTGATTTGTTTGATAGATTGATTCTATTTTTCACATGACCCCTAGGTACATATTTATACTCCAGCATTAGGAGTTGTAAACAGACACGACTCATACCTTTCCAAAACAAACTCCTACTTTAAAAGAAATAACTGACTCGCGTAGGAGTCGGACCCAAATAACAATATTATTTTCCTAAAGAGACACCTCTATTTTAAAGGAAGCAAACGACTCGCACAAGAGTTGGACTCAAACTTCTATAGAAATACTGGTATAAAATCACCAGTTTCCTTACGTCTTCTCTTCGATAAAACTTTCCATCGGCAGACTCTTCAATCCGCAACTTCCTTCTATTGCCATCGGCAATCCCTTGCTGACGTCAACCGCCACGTTACCCTGTGCCCATCGGCACTCCATGCCCATCGACATCGGCAATACTTCCCAATCGGCAACCTTGCACTTCTGGTAACTTGTCTTCACCAATTAATTCTCATCGGAAAGAGTCGTCCAACTCCCATCAGCAATAAACTTATCTTTCTTGCAGCATTCATTCTCATCGGTAAATTTGACCGATGACTTTCTGATGCCGATAGAAAACGGCTACCGATCAACGCAAGTCTTAGCTCATCTGACACATGCTGGAAAACGATGTCAACAATATTTTTACCCACGAGTCGTGATTGCCCATTTGCCCAGGTTTGCAACTCCCAAAACACTGCCAAGGTGAGCGGGCAAGGTACACTATAAAGCCTTTCAAGGGATCATCTAACAAGTTAGGGCCGCAAGGTTCGTGGCAGTGGGATGTAGAGCCAACCTGTCTACGGTCACACTCCTTCGCGGCTATGCCCATAGATTAGGAACCACACTATACCCATCTTGGCACGCTCCTATTTGCGCCATAAAGTTAACCACTGAACAAGCTAGAAAAGTCCCCATACCGATCTAAAGCCAGAGCCATATAGTCCCCGTGGTTGTACTGTATATCCCAGCTTTTGCCCCCAGATAAGCTCCCATAATCCAATGTTGCTAAAAAGCGAGTTTTATCATTATGGTGGATCAAATCATAGGTGACAAGGTAATCAGGATATCAATCACTAGGATCAAACTATGGTAACAAGGAATTATGCATATGATTTATATTATATTTATGAATAGGATAACAAGGATAATCCCATGTTATACTTGCCTACTTCGAAGAATTCCTGCTGGTCCTGTTGTTCTTGATCGAAGAAAAACTCTGGTCCTTCAACGGGTTGCTCAACGTCTATACCGATCAACAATCAACACCATTCAATCAACGGGCAAACATACACGAAGCAAACAAGACTATAATTAGAACAGTACACCAACAGTAAGAAAACAAGATGAAAAGTTTATAAAACTAATCTACGTATCGCTACAATCACATAGACGTTTCGTGCACGAAAATCAGAGCTAAATCGACGAAGTTATGAATTAAACAAGTTTTCCTATACAAAGATATTAATTTAAATCTAATCATGAAATTAAAAAGTTTCAAAATTTACTAATAGTAGTATTAACATATAGATAATTTTAATATGAATCTAATGCAATTTGAATGGTCAAAATGGATTTAAAACGAGAAAGATATGGGCATTTGAAATTGAGTGGCAATTGTGTAAATACAAATTTTCCTTTTAAATCGAATGAAAACAATTGCCGAGATGAAATACGTTTTCCCGAAGAGGAAACGTAGAGTTGGGAGACGCCACTGGATTGCGGTTGAGAGGGAGAAAAATTCAGGGACTCTTTAGCAAAAAGTCAAAACGAAGGGGTATCATCTCTCCTCATCCGTTGATCAACGATCGGACGGCCGAGAAAAGAGATCGGGGAGAGAGAGACGGTGACCGGCCGGGAGCAAGCTCCGGCGCGGCGGCTCCATTGCCGGAGCGTCCGAACTCGCCGGCGAAAGGGATAGGGCATGCGGGCCACCAAAAGACGAACCGAGAGGTCTAGGAGATAGAGGAAAACAAGGCGATCTCACCTGGATGCTTTGCGCACGCGAAGGAAGAACAGGGGCTTCTGGCGACGCAGCGATGCAGACACTGATCCTCTGCGCACGGCGGTAGAGCGGTGAGGTCACGCTGAGACAAAACTGAACGGGTTAAAGTGCTCAAGAGGTACCTTTCCTTGCTTACCAAGAGTGGGACGGCAGCAGGTGGACCAAGGAGCTTCATCGGCCTTCAATGGCGATGGCGGGTGGAGATCAAGCTCGCAGTGGCTCTGCTAGAGCCAGGGCGAGGTGCTAGGCGAATAGATGGAATTAGGGAGGCGGTATAGGCTTTAGAGTTGAATACCGCGTCCAAAAGGCACAAATAGGAAGGAAATCCCGAGAAGTTCGGGTTCGGTTGCATCCGATTCGAGCTCTGCTCGTTGTGTCCTGCTCGGATCTGGGAGGAAGAGGAGGGAGGCGGTGACTTGAGGGCCCGGACGGTCAGCGGCACAAGGAGGAGGAGTGCAGGCTCACCTGCACTGGACCTTTGGCCAAGCCGGCCCAAGAGGGGGAAGAAGCCTGCGGCTGGTGGGCCATCAGGCCGAAATGGAGGGAGGGGAGGAAACAAGGCCTTCGGTGGAAGGTCTCGGGCCAGAAGGATTGCAACAAGGAGAGAAAAGAAAAAGGTTTTGCAATTTTCATAATTGATTTTCAAAAGCCATTTTCAATACTTTTTCGAAAACAGGTTTGGCATCTTATCAAAATTACTCATACAAGGAAAATAAATGCACCAGCATGTAAAACACAAGATGTTCCTATATGACATTTTTATTTTCTCTACTAAATATGTATTTTCAATTTAGTGATATGCATAACAAGAATTGCAAAAATTAAATCATATTAATGCATTTCAAATTGATGCAAATTTTGGGTGTTACACGATCGCAGCCTCCGACAGAGGAACCGGGATGAAAGTGACGTTATCTACACAAGCCATCACCGGGCCAACTTCTTGAACCAGGCTCCAAAAACGATCGCACCCGGCGACGACCTCGGCCTCCAGTTCTACAACAGGCAAGCAAATCAGCACCAAAACAAGCCAGGGCGACGACACAACCTTTTTGCGGCACCTGCATCTAGTGAATTTTCGAGTTAGAAGCAGCAACCTCCTCCTGAGCCTTCGCCACCTAGTCATGAAGCTCTGAATTGTTACGCTCCTTCTCCAAGACAACTTCATCCAGCTCGCGCGAGCGCACACCGAGGCTCCTCTAGAGCCACCTCCAGAGTCACAACGTGACGCTTGCGCTCCTGACTTGTTTTCAAAAGCGCATAGGACACGATGGTATGCAAGCCAATCAAAGGACAGATCGGTCCACAACAAACCAAGAAGGAGGAAGATGATCACTCACCTCAACGCGATCCACCACGTCTCGGGCGCCTTCGAAAACATCATCCTCAGCAAAAGCCCCCTCCCCCAAACTAAGCAACTCCGCAAGGTCAGACTCAATGACAACCGGAGCCTGTCTCCTCCACCTCTTCCTCGAACGGGAACCAAAAGAGAACGACACCTCATCATCATCATCAGGCCTCACACCTGCGCCAGCTTTAGAAGGCACTTCATCGATGGTACCCAAGGGAACCTCTGGGTCTCTAGAGGAACCTAGACCGCCGCCAACTCCGGGGTCATTCTCGACCCATGGCTCCAACCTCAACAGCTCTGGCTCGGCGACGGTCACATCCGCCTCAAGAAACTCTCCACCAGACCCTGATCAACGGTCCCTAGCACGTCACTATACGACGACCCAGTTCCATCAGACACCGCCACATTGCATACTGTAAGTCATCCACAAATAACGAAACGACCCAATGCAGGAAAAGAAAAAGCACTCACCAAGGAGACGCCTTCCACCGAGAACTCCTGGTCGCCCTGGGGGACCTCGACGACCTGGCCAGACCCGAAGTCCTTAGCTCAGCATATGCACTAAGTGGGGTGTCTTCGTCCCCCGAATAGTCACCACCGGCACTCTGCCCACAGAGCGGTGGACAAGCGAAATCTCACCAGAATGAACGAGATGCCAAGCCCAACGCACCACCAGCAGTGACAACAGCAGGCGGTGCACAAAACTTTGGCAGCAACCCGAGGACGGCAACAAAGCGAAATAGGTGGCACGGTCCTCACCGTGGATCTACACAACTGAGACATACAAATAAAGATGGCGAACACAATGCGAAAACACAACACAAGATACAAACACCAAAACTGGGGAGGAGGATGACGAAGAGAAAAATCCTTCCTAAGTCGTGCCGGTGCAGAGCGCTTCTCAAGATCGAAGATGAACTTCAATTGTTTGTCAGCAACAGCCGGGTCAATCCTCTCAGGCGCCTCCCGAGTACTGTCCTCCCCTCCAACATATTCAAAGGTCGGATGCTCCCTCTCCTTGCAAGGTTGGCAGCGCGTGGCGATGAAGCTACAAGCAACCCGCACGCCATCTAGGTATCACGATCAAGCAGTTTAAATAGCTCCTTCACCTTCTCCAAGCCGGCTGCAGAAGGCATCTCCGACCAGCTCGCCAGATCCTTCGGCACTAGCGTAGGGTCACATGGAGCACAGGGCTCTTCGTGGTGAATATAAAACCACCTCGACTTTGCCCCGCAAACTTAGAATGCAACGACATCGAGATATATTTCCCGCCATACCGTCCCAAAGCTGAAGATAAATGAACCAATAACCCTAGAGGACCTAGTTCCACTGGGCTTGAGACGAAAGAAATATCGAAACAAATCAAAGTGGGGATAGATCCCAATAAATGCCTCGCACATGTGAATAAAGGTCACGATATGTACAATCGAGTTCGGGTTCAGGTTGCACAATGAAATCTCATAATACCGCAACAATCCTCGAAGAAAGTGATGCCATGGAATCACAAGACTACACCGAAAGAATGGCTCGAACACCACAAGCTCACCGGTGTCCGGGTTCAGAAACTCCTCATTAGTTGCCGACCGCCATCCGCTGACCCCTTCGTGCGGGAGCAGACCACCGAAAACAAGTTCATTAATCGCGTCCAGTGCTTCACCCACGGTGGCACCACCAACTCCTCAACACCAGCATTTGGCACTGACGGCGTAGTAGCCCTCCTAACTGCTGCTGCCGTCCTAGTCACCACCGCCATCGCCACAGACGTCTTTACAACACCACCCCTCTTTGGCGCCATTATAGGACTAAGGCGAGTGGAATCTGAGATCCGCGTTGGAAAGCAAGAAGGGCACAAGCAAAAGCGAAAGGCGATTGAGGAAGACGAAGGGCTCTACAAGCAGAGGAAGCGTGAAAACCACCGTTGCCGCTAAGTTCACCTTTTATACTAAGTGGCACGGTGCTTTGCCTCCCAGGGTTTTTGGGAAACCGCGATGGTCTAGCATGCGACCGCCACGACATCCGCATTCTACGGCGTAGACGGTTCGCCTGACATGGGCCGCTAACCGCATGGTCATTTCAGCCCACTTAACTCTTTATTCTTTATCTCTTTTTAAATAACCTCTTCGATTTATGGTTAACATATTCCTAAATCTCTCTAATTCCATAGTCCCGAGGACTGGCTATACAATCTTCTTTGAGAGTTTTTTTGTAGCTACAGTACCTCTGCTACAGTAAGCTGGTCGCCAAACTTCACCAACCACCAAAAGTGATAACCCTCGGGACTCCGTCGACCCTAGCTACGACTCATGTACCTGGTCACCACTGCCTGACCAGGCACGGGGACTCCGCCAGCTACGTAACACGAACAAGGCTCGGGGACTGCGATGACCGTGCCCACGGAAAACGTAAGCCAGCATGCCACACCAAAAACTCGGGGACTGGAACTTGAGGACTGCGAACACTACAGAACAACATGATCCTGATACAAGAACCGTCGTGCTCCTTACTTCAGGCTCGGGGACTATGGGTATTTGTAGTCATTTTTTACAAAACTTATGTTTCAACCTTTGGCTACAATCTTTATGCATTCTTTATCTTTTATAAAGCTTGGCACCACATGCATACTTCACCTACTACCAAGCTCAGGACTAAGTGGGTACACTTCCTACCTGGTTTGGAGGCTTCTCCGAGCGGAACCTCGACTAGGCAGCCTGATCGGGACTCTACAACGACATCCACGTATGAAGGCAAACAGCTGAACACCTCCTCGAAGGAAGACATCGCGGGCTCGCTAGAGGAATGCAACGTGCTTGGGACTTGTTGGGAATATTACCTCAGCATATTCCTAGGACTTATATGGGCCTATCGACTAGGAGACGGCCCAACCCGCGAGGCCTTGCGGCACGCGACCAGTCCGCCATGCTCGCCAAGGACTCCGAAGAGCCTTGCTCGCCAAGGAAGATCCTAGTAGATAGACTCGAATACCTTACCTTAAGGAACCGATCATAATCTGTTAGGATATGGAAACTGTAACCCTGCTCCCCGCTATATAAGGCGAGCAGGGACCCCCTCGAAAAAAATCTTTCTACACCTCGTGTAACCTAATACTCATATCAATCCAGCCACCAAAACACAGGACGTAGGGTATTATGACGATTTGTTGGCCTGAACCTGTATAAATCGTTGTGTCTACGCTCTCCGTGTTACGCTTGATCGTCGTCGCCACAGGTCCGCCTACAATCTACTACCATAGGGTACCCCCTAGGTAGACTGCGACGCATATTTTGTCGACACTGGTCAAGCCAAAGGGCTCAGGAATAGTGGATGCGGCAAGTGGTATACAACATCATGCCTAAATAGTGTTGTCAGAGGCAGCAGCGAGCTGTTAGGACGAAAATCAAATCTGCTCCCGATCTGAGCCGCGTACGCAACCGAAAGATTACGACTCGGGAATAAAATCGTATCCGCCGCCTGAGACCGGGGCATGAAGACGAAGACGACAAAACTAAACGTCAAAGCCTGCGCGAGAACTATGCTCTCACCCAGGCTCGAGGCTAACCCGGCGGGTGCGCTCGCGCGCACCCTCCCGACAAATAACAAAACCGCAACGGTGAAGCAGAACATAAAAGCCTCAACAAGAGAATTAAAACCCTTCCTAAGGCTCGGGGCTACTTTTGGATACCTAATTTAATGGCAAACTTTCAAAAATAATCAACGGCCAAAAGCTCAATGACTACCCTCCGAAAAGGATGCAAAATCCACTACGACTGAAATCGTGGCCCTTAGCAGCAGGCCTAAGTCGGAGAGGCAGATTCCTATCGGAGCAGGACACCACGTCCTGGCCCATGAAAGTAGAGGTGCGAAGGCAGCGGCTCAACCAACCTGAGGAGGCAGAGGTACCCGCGAAGACGTGACTCTGCCTCGTCTGACGTAAGAAGTGGTGACGACCCCGCGATTCGGAAGACCTGCGCTCACCTTGGCCTAGGCAGACGTCCCACCGCCTCTCGCAAGCCTAGACCTTCACGGCAAGCTATAGGTTACAAAGGACAAGGGTGGGCCGCCTAGGATAGATACGACCAAGGTCAAAACCTACCAAGGCAGCCGAGGGATGACCCTTTTGCCCCTATCTAGGAAGAAGCCCAAGAACGAGAGGTCGCCGGTCTCCGGTTGATGACGATGCACTCTCACAGAAAAGAATGGGGCTCCAAAGCCATGATGGATCGTACATCCTGAGTAATCTGGAGCATAGGATAATGCTCTGATCCCTACTCGAATTAGGACAGGTCGTGTTCCCAATCAGGGACAGGCCAGGGCAAGTTCCTGGACAAAAAGAAATCATACCTTTCGCTGGGCAAAGTCAGTCTCGGGTAACCCCGGCCCCTACTGAAGCCCGCTGAATGGGAAGTACACCGGGTACAAGGGCTCGGGAGAATGGACACACGTTGACCCAGTGGGGAGAGAATCCCGCTGTCAACGAGAACAAAAAGAACTAAAAGGCGATACCACGGAAGTACCCGTAAACGGATAGCCACGACCCGACCCCTACCACCAACGGCACAACAGATGACCATGGTTCTATAGGATTGCAGGTGTTAGCGGACCCCCCTCCCAGCTAAGAAAAGGAGGGATCGACACGATATGGGAGGACACCAGATCCTCGACCACGCGCGGCGAAGTTTAAGGGCAATAGGAATAGAATACTCCAAGTGTCCACCTCCTTCCCAAGGAAGATAGGGATAAGGCACAACACCCCACGTAGATCTTTTCTGGTCCACATTTGTAACCATCTCTATCCTCCTTACAACTATAAATGGAGGACGAGATGGACGATGACGGCAGACGCTGATAGACGACCTAGAACACACCCATTCACCGAATCACTAGAGACTGGGACTCGCACTGCCTCTCTCAACCTAGCTTGTATACCCGTCCAAGCAAAGATAAGGAACACAGGCAACCTCACTGGACGTAGGGATTTCTTGCCCGAACCAGTATAAACCTCTTGTCTCTTTGTCTCACCATTCGGACCCGACACGCGCACAAATTTACTTGTTGTAGTTTCATAACACCAACAGGAAGGGTGTTCTTAGTTCCTTTTATTTGGTAATTACTTAGGATTCTTTTACTCTAGCCGAATATCGAGTAGCCCGACTATATATTAGTGGGTCTCTATTTCTATCTTTGGAATACCATTTATCTTATACCTTTATTATCATATTTATTATCTTGACATGACTTACCCCCGCTAAAGCATTACAAAGGTTGGTCTAACTTAGGTTGTACATTTATAGTCAAAGCTATATGCATTTATGTTTCCTTTTCTATCCCTGTTTAATTCTTGCAATTAATTGAAAGTTTTTTTTTGGCATAAAAAATCAACGATACTTGGACAATCTCACCCTGTGAAATGCACAATAGGAGAATTATCTGTGCGCTTTTGATATATTTTATAGAATTATTTTATAAATTGTCAAGTGTAATTATTTCAACATTTTCTGATATCTGCTGGGGTACAACTTAGTGTTTAAATTGTTAGGGGGTGTGTCTTTTCATTTCTGGCACCGTTCCAAAGGAGGGGATTTTTCTGTATTTTTAGTAATGCTAAGAAATCTCAACATAATCTAAATATATCAATTTTTGTTATCAATTAGTGTAAGGATTACCCCTATCATTATTTCTCTTTAATTTTGGGGGCAGACAGTACATGAGCCGTTTCCCAAATTTCCCACAATTTCATTGAATACCTGATAAAAAGGGAAGAATAAAACGTCGTCAAATTTCCCCAAGATTTCTCTCGGGTTTGGGCCCCTTCAAGGAAGGAAGTGAGCACAACACTAAAGAAAGCTATGGCCTAGAAATGATCTTGATTCTTGGCTCTGTTTGGGTGCTAATGTAGCCAAGGACCCCCAATGAATTGGGGCATGCCCCTTTTTGGGTTAAACTAGCCGTCTCAACATGGGGCAAGATAACCCATTTTATAAAGCCTCATGAGGATGCTAATCCCATCTCCAACACTTCATGGAAGTGTGTGGAACCTTCACCCTCAAAAGGAGTGATGTCAAACACCATCCATCTTCACCTTTTTCCATTCTCATTATTGAGAAATGCAAAGTAATGGTTCTACGCTAAAAAGGATGAAGCCACCGCCTAGGAGAGATGTGCCACATTCCTCAAGAAGTTATTTCAGATGAGCAAAATCAATGCTCTGCGAGGAAAGATCTCAAGCTTTTAACAACAGGTAGATGAGATAAATCCCGAAGCATGGAATGCCTCCAAGAGTACATTCGTTCCTATCCTTATCATGGGATAGAAGACTGGCTCCTCATTCAGGGTTTCTATTATGGCCTTACAAGTATAGCCTGTAGTCAACTGGATGCTGCCTCTAGAGGGCATTCTTTCAGCTCAATGTGAGAGATGCTAAGGACCTCATTGATAAGATGGTGATAAACCAATGATGGAATGAGGAATGCGTCTAGCCTAAGAAGAGAGGTATGCACACTATTCATGAAGCAAACATTCTCTCAGCAAAGATGGACCTCTAGATGATGAAGATACAAGATAGTTCCAAGAAGGAACAATAGGCCATTTAGACCCACGCCACAACATGAGCTATAGAAGCTGATCCATGGTGTGAGGTGTGCGGTGAAGATGATCATTCAGGGAATAATGGTCCTGAAACCGATGAGGACGTGAATTTCATAAACAACAACAACAATGTAAGTAAAAAACAACAACAAAAAGGGGTATCGATCCCAACAACAACCCCAAGATGGAACTAGAGCCCCTTCTACCAAGGAAAATAAAAAGGGTTAAAGCTTTAAAAATACTTTTAAAAAGGGCAATTACCAGAAAAAACCCTTTTTTTAAAAGATTTTACCTTGGGCATTTCAATATTAATGATAGTATCAAAAAAAATAAAAGGGGGCTAATGATAAAAATTCTAAAAAAAATTTTATGAGAAATTAGATAATTTCATTTTTCTTTTAAAAGTCAATTCAGATTTAATAAGTTTTTAAAGAGACCCAACACTCAACAAAGCGGAAAAGCTACCCCTAAGTAAAAAAGGGAAAGAATCCCGGGAAAACCAAATTTACCCAAATTGAAACAAAAAATCTATTTACAAAAATTTTAAACCCCCTTCCTTAGATAAAATTTGGGGGTTTATTTGGGTTGACCCACCATTCATCACCCAAAAAGAGAGATCCAATTTCCCTAGATCGAATGCTCAATTGGACCACAAACTTCCCCAAAAATCCTTCGCGCCCCTTGGGGACTAGTGTCAACATCATGCCCAAAGGGTAGCTTATGATAACCTTTTTGGGAAAAAACCTCCTAAGAATAGGGAAACCAAAAATTTTTTATACAAAGTTTTCCCCAAATCCTTAAAAAGTTTGTCTGGTGTCATGGGATTAAATCGAGCATTCGCCAAATTTTTCAAGCAAGATCTCGTTACAAAGACACTATGGTATGAACGTAAAAAAATTTACTTTTTAAAAGTAAAACAGAAGTTTTATATAATAAATTACAAAGCAATTTTTTTTTGAAACAAAACCCTAAGTAGGTTATTCCAACAACCCAAAAGTAAAGAGTTTTAAATATTACACACAAAAAAAGTACCCTCCCCAAAGGGGTCACACAAGCTATTCTCAAACTGGATAACTTGAAAAACAATGGGGGGCAACACAAACTTGCCCTTTCGTGTTCATCTTCAATGGGGGTTAAAAAAACCCTGATTATAGGAAAAATTTCAAAAATTTTTTCCCAACTAATAAATGGGGGAAAATTTAAAAAGGAATGTAGTTTAAATGGTATTCAAGGGGGGGTTTTTAGCCAAAAATCAACCCCTTTGCAAAAAAGGAGCATTTGATAGAAAAAAATCAAAATTGATTTTTTTGAAAAATAATGGCTACACAAGGATCAATCAAAACTAAAATCGTTTAACGGGGTAACATACCTGCTCACAAGTTCTTTCAAAAGGGATCCTTTTAAAGTTTCATTTAACTATGTTAAAGGAATTATGACGTAAAGCCTCCATACCCCCAAAGGAGCTTTGTTTTTTTGAACCTTTTAATCTCAGCTGGCCTTCCTTTTTTAAAAAAAAACATATGTAACACTAAAGTTTGCATACCCAAACCCTTTTTTCCTTTGGGATCCCCCCACCCAAAGACCGGGGGTCCCCCCAAACCAACAACACGTTAATCCACAAATCTCGCTTCGCCACATGGTTACACATACTCTATCATCTCCCCACTCCAATTGAAAGGTTAAAACCTTTCCCCCCGACGGGAATTTACCCAAAATTTCTAGGTAAACGAAGAAATGTGACCAGTACTCCCAAAGTCACATCTCGATACATTCACAAGGGACAGTTCCTAATCAACCATTTGGAAAGAACCCATCACAACAATTCCTTTCTTGTGGCTAAATAACACCAGGCCCGGGCTCGATCTCGTTTTATTCTCCCAACATTTATCCATTACATCCCTTTCCCCAAAAAGGTTTTAATTTGTATATAAATTTAAAAAGAAGAAATTTTACTAAATCTCCCCGGTGTATGGAAATCACCAAATTTTTATTATTAAAGCAGACCAAAACAATTTTGTAACAAATTCATTTTTAAAACGGATAAAGGGAAAAATGTTTTTCGAAAATAGTATTTAAAATCCCATAAATTAGGTATTCCTTTTCTAGTTAACCATCATGCAATATTTCACCAAAATTTTTTTTTAAAAAAAATTTTGTAAAACAATTAAGGGTTTTAAAAGGGGACAGGGGCTTGCCCTTGGGTTTTCCAGAGTAACAACTTCTGGTTTAAAAACCAAAAATATAAAACCCCCCCATTTTTGAAATTTTTAATTACCCAAAACAATCATGTGATTTAACCACCCCTGGATTAATATTTTTTTTGTTTTAACATGATCCCTTAAAAAAGGGGAATAGATGTTTTAACAAGATAGTAGCAGGACTAGCTGGGCAAAGATTAAAACTATGTAATAAAAAAAGTTTAAATTAAACTGGGGAATAGTTTTTTCTTCATGGTACAATTGCAAGCTAATTATAAAAGGGTTTTTAAGTGTTTAAAATTTTTTTAATAATTATTTTCCCCAAAAGCACTGAGTAAAAAAAATTTTCCCAACTTTTTCATACAATTTCCCAAAGTCATCATATTTTGATGACCATACGGGGGAAAAAACCCCCAAAAAGATCCCTGTTGGGGGCCCGTTAGCATAAATTTTAAAATGAAATTTAAAAAATAAAAATAAATGGACAATCTTTAAGAAAAAGGGGGTTAAGAAATTTTAGGTTTTAATCTTACAAATTCCACAAGTTTTTGTTTTTTCAAATTTTTCCAGGGACAAAAATTTTTCCAAAAGAGCAAAAAAGAGAACAAATCAGAGAAGATATCGAATAAACCCCCGGGGAATACACTTTCCAAAATACCACGGAGGATCCCCGCTAAAAAACCGGAGTAAAGCAGGGCCCCAAACCCCAAAAGGGTGGGGTCAGCCACACAAAGGGGGGCCGGGGTCCCAAACCCCCCGGGGCCCACTAGGCCTCCCGCCCTTCCCGGAAGCTTCCCCCAAACCCCCTTTGAAGATTAATCTAGCCCTAACCTTAATAATTTTTGACCCAAATTTTTGGCGTAAAACCCTCGGGCAATAAAAAAGGGCCCTGTACCCCCGGGAGCCAAGCAAGATCCGAACTCAAGAGCTAAAACCCCTATTTCTTATCTGTAAATCTGGGCTAAAATTTCCAAGGGAAGATTTAGATCTAAGAAGATCTAGCCCCTTTTTAAGAGATTAAATTTTAGAGTTGGAGAGAAAGAGTTTTAAAGGAGTTCCGGTAACCCCCCGGGCCTAGGGTTTAATAAATTTAATAGGATATCCATCCCAAACAATTCAATTTCTTTTTGGGGAAACCCATCTGCAAAAACTCGAAAGTTAAGCGTGCTTGGCCTAAGAAATTTTCCCTAAAGGGGTTTTACCGACGGGAAATTCTTCCCCGGGGGGAAAACATGATTTAGGACAAAGTGCGCTGAAAAGCCCTAGTTTTTGGTATCGGAGGCGGGCCCTTTATAGTGCGCGAAAAACTATTTTGGGTACTGAGGCTATCAATCCTAAAAAAGCTATCGGGGCGTTAACGGCCTGGCCTCGTTTAGGGGGGGACTTTTACAATGATCTTTACGTTTTTCATTTTTGTTTTAAACCAAAACGAGACCACCATTCCGTGTCCTTGACATCGTCGAGCCCCCCACAACTGTGATTAGCCAATCCCCCAAAAACCCTCGCAAACCAAAACTTCAATGGGCAACTTAGCTGTTTTCCCCCCCTGTAGTAACTTTACTTCAGCCCACGGAATAACCCCCTCTCCAATTTTTTGCCGATTCATAAAAAATCGGTCAACGTCCCTGAAGTAGTATCTAGGTAATCCCCTTTTTCCCTCCTTTTCCCAAAAACCCCCAAAATTTGGCGATTTTCCCCCCCCAACTTTCCGGGACAGTGTTCTGAAACCGCCACGATTTTGGGCTTTTGAGGAAAGGGAAAAATTGGGCTACCTCCCCAAAATGACTCATCCTGTTAAAGTCAAACCCTTTTTTAGTACGGTGTTGGGAGCCGAGTTTTACCCCCTTTCGCCCCTTCCCCAAAATTCGACCAAAAGTCCCTATGAGATTTTAAAGGGGTCCCCGGGTTTTCCTTGGGTTTTTGCCCCCCAACTTTGCAGTTTTTCGCTGACCAATTTATAAAATTCCCATACTCCCTAAAAATTGGGGCCGGCAACCCTTTCCCAATCTAAAGGGTTTAAAAAAACCCTTCCCCCGGGGAAACCCCACGCATCAGGGCATCCGAAGGCAACGACATCCCTTCAAATCATAAAGATCCTTTGTACCCCAACTTTGGGCCATCCATAAACTGACCACTTTTGTGGCCTGCTGTTTCGTCAACTGGGCATATGGGAAACCCCCAACTTTGGGGAAACCTTTTAAAGGGGTTATCTTTTTGTGGCCCCTAAAAATCAAATCCCAAGTTCCACTTCCCCTTTATTTCCTTGCACACGGGACCATTTGGGCGATCCTTTGGGGAAATTCCCGTTTTGCCCGAATGACCTTTGCTTGTAGAGCCGAGTTTTTTAATTTTTTGCGAAGGCCAGGGTTATTTTCAACCCATTCGGGGTCATCCCCTATTTGGGCCCTTACCTTCCTTAATCGGTAGATAATGTTTAAATCGGCTTCGGGCAAAACGGGCCCAAAATTTAATCCCAAAACCAAACATTCCCGTCCCTCCTTTAAAAGGCAATAAAAAACCTTTTGAATCTAAAGGATTTTTTTTGGGTTCTGTTGTGCGTGGGCCTGGGTTTTCACACCTTTTTTAGCTTTGCCAGTCGACGTAACCCTTTTGCCCAACTTCCCTTTATCATCACCGAAACTTGTCACTCTACTTCATTAAAGCCGACGTTTGGGGCCCGCTGTGACCACAATTTGAAAAGTAGTGGGGGTCTTGTTGAAAACCATCTCCCCAAAAAAGCATCGTAAGCGTATCCCCCAAAAACCCATTACAGGGTCAACGGTTCTAGGAAATCAAATCATTGGGCCAAAAAGATTTCCAAGATCATCATTGCCCCAACCACGAACGCGCCCTTAGCTTTGTAGATGGGTCAGTTTTGGTATAAAATCCAGAAACCTTTCCCCAAAGGAGCAATTGTACGAACACTCTGTCAAATAAACGAAAAAGCCGTCAACGATTTTTGCTACCAACAAATCAATTAAACCTGGAAAACCCCCTTTTGGTTTTCGAACATCCCCCCTTTGAAGTTCCCAAAGGGCGCCGATCAAATTTTGGAAGCTTTTCATATTCCACCCTAGTTTCAAATGATGGAGCTGGCATAAAGGTTAAACGGGGAAAAGACCGCCATCGATTAAAATCTCCCATGAACCCTCTTGTTGATGTACCCTTTGGGGATGAAAACTTTGCCTTAAAGTGCAAATTTCCCTTCGTAGGCTTCCCCCGAAACCGCCGGGAAAATTCACATGGAGCGCACCACCTGCCGCCCAAAACCCTCTAAATTATCAAAGTCAAAAAAGGCCCTTCGTGTCCACCGGTGCCCTGAACTCCACGGGCAGGAAGAAGCTAGCAGCAAAAAGGGACCTGCGCATTCCGACGCCGCCTTTTCAGCCCTCTGACTCGAACCTCCTCTTCTGGGTTTTGGGTTTACCCTCCTGGGACTCTGAGATGCGGGGTGCCCGTAAAGCTGCTTGGCTGAATTGAGCATGGCCCCAAATGTTTGAAAAAACCCAAAGTACAAAGCCAACCACCACAAAAAAAACCCCCACCCTTTGATGACACACCGTTTCCCCTCTCCTTGTTTTCCCCACTTGCCCCCCCGGAAAAATTGCCCCGTCAGCTTGGAGCCTTTGTATTCCTCGAACTTTTTCTTTGCCCCAAGGAAAATTTATCCCGGTAGGCAACCCCAAAATTCTTTTTTAAAGGCAGTATCGAAGAACGAGAAATTTTCTCGGCCGTCGATCAACCTAAAACTCTGGAATGCTCGGGTTAGCTTTTTCTTTCCCTTTTTCTTCTTTGTTTTTAACGCCTCCACCGGGCCCCTAAACAGAAAGGCAGATACGGGGTGCCAGGTGGATCGATTACCCACCCGGGACAAGCGGGGCCCCTTTTCCTCTCCATCCTTTACTTTTTCCCTAAAATTTTCTTACCCCAGTCATTTTGGGGAGTCTAGCCCAAAGGGGGCCCCTTAGCCTCTCATTTTGGGGTTGGGTGTGAGACTCTAGTTTTTCCTTTTGCCTTTTTTTGATGTTTGGGCCCCACCGAGGGGCCCAAAGAATGTTTTTGGCCCCAAAAAATGGGCTTCCGGTGTCAGCACTACGAAAGGGCCTGCGGAGCCCGGGTGCGGGCATCAGAGCTTGATCTCCAAAACCTCTAAAGTGCCTTAGGAACTTCGATGATTGATCTTGGGCGGCCATAAATTTGCCCAAACCCACATGCTTCCTAGATTAGGAAACCACCCCTATTACTTTACTGCTTATGACTTTGAGTGTGGTCAAGCTGTGCAAACCCCTGGGGAACTAGTAAATTCGGTTTGAATCAAGATTCACACCCATCCATAAAATGCTGCTTCTACCTCAGAATACGAAATTAAATTTACACTAAAAAAACCCACATACCTACTTCAAATCCTAGAAGAAATGCACCCCAAAAACCTTCCATTAAACAAAATTTCTTCATCCCAAAGTCCCAAATTCACATAAAACCACTCATTTCCATCTCCAGATCCACCCCCCAAAAAAACATTCTACCCCCTAATTCGGAGAGAATAGAAACGCAAAAAATTTTCCCTCCTATTCCTTTTTTTTCCCCTATAAAAAAAAAGCCTTTTTCGTTTTCTTTACTAGAAAGGGATAAATCTTTTTAAAAGAAAAAAAGACGAGGAAATAAAAATGGGCAAGGGGCCCGCCAACCTCGAAAAAAAAAAAAAAATAAATTGTCCGGGGCATCCCTTACCCTTCAAAGGTTTAAAAATGCAAAAAGGGTATACCCATCAAAAGGGGGGAAAAAGGGAAAATTAGATTTTCACCTCTGCTATCATCTCATTACCTTCCAATCATCACCATCACCATCATCATCACACACCTTTCATTTCCCAAAACATGCACTTTCTTGATTTGACTTATGAAAATTTTCTTTAGATCCGGGGTTTTGACTATCCCAACATATTTTTGTAAGTATGTATACCCTTCTCCCACCTATGACCCAGATATTACCTATTAAAGTAGGGGTAGAGAGAGAAGGCAAAAACCAAATCCCTTATACCACAAATACCACATATTTGAGAGAAAGGCAAACACCACAATGCCTTGGAAGGATCCAGAAAAAACCACAAAAAGCGACTGGAGGTCATAAAAAGGAAACTCTGAGTTTTTTTTTGGGAAAATCTAAAAAAACTTTTGGAGTAAAATTTTGATAAAAGAGGGGGGTCCCAGGGTTGCTTTGGCTAGACTTTCAAATCTTTCACTCCCCAAAACACGGGTGACGGATACAAGCCCCAGGGGAAAAAAGGTAAAATGAGTAAGTTTTTTTAATTTTAATAGTTATCTAACCCAGAGATGAGATCTTATTTAAAGAAATGTGTACCTGTAAGGCGTAAAAGCATTGCAGCAACTCTTGACCCAAATCACTGAGTATATTTTTGGGCCGGGGACAGCAAAAGGAAAGTTTGGGGGGACCCTTTTTTAGGGTCCTTAAGTATCAAATCCAACCGTCAACTAAAAAAAAAAGGATCTAAATAAAAACAACAATTAGCAATAGGGTTTATACTGACAGAATTCCACGATTTTGGTGAATGTCTTTTTCTGAAAGGGGAATATTAGGAAATATGGGGGAAAAGGGCCCAAAATTCATAAAAATTTACATAGAGATAAACATCATCCGGAAACAAGAACTTTTCAGAAGAGTCAAAAAGGGGCGCGAAAAAAGGAACCAAAGGGGCCCAAAGGGGGCCCGGGGGAAAGGGCGCCCGCCCTACCCCCTGGGGAGGCCCCCCCTTTGGGGGAAAGGCCCAATAGGTCCCCTTTGGGGGACCACCTCTCCACCGCCTTTGAATCACACCCTAAGCCCCCCAAATTAAGGTGGGTTTGGGATCCGACGGCCGATGTTCATTTTAGGACAATATAAGGAAGGCCCCCGACCCTGAGAGGAAAGCCTCTCTGACCTAATTCTTTATTCATCACCCCATCTAAAGAGGAGATCCCCCCCAATCAACCCTCTAGAGCCCCCCCGCCCAAATAGACCCCTAGTTTGGGCAAAAAAAAATGGGACTAAGCAAAAAGGGATTAAATCTTCGTTTTGGTTTCTGGACCTACCCAAGAGGATTATTGGAAAACCCTTCTCAATTTTTCCTTTTAAACCCTTTTGTTATTCAATTTTATAATATGACTTTGCTCTACTTCTTTAAATTTTTTTAGGGACTTTACTCTATTCTTTTAGTTCTTAGTTATATTTTTCTTAGTCTTTTTATGATTAAAAAACTTGGTTTTAGTTAAAATCTGAATCATATCCATGTTGGGAAATCGAAAAAGGGGTTTTACCCCACCATACAAGGGGGAAAATGATAGATATTGGTGGGCGTGGTGCCTAGCCCAAATTTTTAAAATCTCATTGAAAACCTTACTTCCAATCGTGGGGTTAGTTCGCCGGGAGTGAAAAGCCCCTGTTGAGCCCCCCTTTGTAGTCCTCCTCCTTTTTTGTGGGGCCCAGGCAGAGAAGCCCCTTTTAACGGGAATGATTGCAAAATTTTCTTCATTTTCCCTTAGAATACTCACTCCACATGAATATCCTTTTTTGCCATGATTCCCCAATGAAAATGCACTAACCCTAGTATGCAGACTGTATATTTAAAGAATGACTTAGGAAATATTTTGTAGTTCGTCCAAATTTCCATGCTAATGATTTGCTAAAATATCTATTGAGGTGCTTACATTATCTTATGTCCCTTTACAATATGTTTGGATCATTATTTATCTTTTTCACTTTTCATTCTTTAAACCTAATCTCATAAAGACACTTATTTTGGGTATTGATTAGATAGATGAAAACCCCCAAATTATACATGCAGTGATACTCTTTAATAAATCATTACTCATTCCCCCAAATTTATTCCTTAGTTTTCCCTTTCCCCCATGGAAAAATAAAAATTTAACGATCCCCTGAAATACTCCCTGTTAAAATGCACATCGATATAATCTGTGCGTTTTGCAGAAACCCCTTATATTTTATTAAAGGGAAAAAATGCATTTTTCCAATAAACCGCATCTCTCTGTCATGCGGGGGTTTTGAAAAAACCTACTTAATTTACATGAAAGGGGGATAACTTTTTTTGGTGTCTTTATCAGAAAAAGAATTTATTTTTTGTTTTTGGGTTTAATGACTTTAAAAAAGTATCAAAAATTGATCCTTATTTTTTTAAAGGTCGATTTTTTCCCGGGTCTATCTAGGTACCTCCTCTAAAGGGCCTACTAGGGTCCCATAAGCGCGCACCCGGGCTGTGTCAAAATACGGGGGTTAAACCAAAAAATTCAATTACCTTTTGGCAAATGACTAACCCATTGTCATAAGGGAAAGCCTAAAAGTTTTTTTTTCTTCTTTTTGGGAATTTCAACCAGGGCCAGATTGAAAGAAACAAAAGGAGGAGTAAACCCAAACCAAAGGGCCCTATTTTCCAAAAATCTTTAAAATCCACCAAAAGCAAAATCAAATTTGGGGAAGGGCCCAACCCTTCCCGTCAACATAACCACTACCTAATCCAAATCCCAAAGAACAAGGAAACCCCAATCTATGTCAACAATGAAACAAGTACAAAATAAAAAAAGTAAAAAATGAAATAAAATAGGTACTAAGGTTTTAACCAAAGTTGAAGTGCAAGCAAGAGAACAGAGGTCCCCAACAACTCCGGGACCCCCAAAAAACTTTTTTCTCTTCTCCTCCCCACTCCCCCTTCTAGTAAGGCATTTAAACACTCTCTCTTCTAAACTCTCAAACAATAAAGTGTGCTATACTAAGCAAATGGTTTTTCCTCCTCTCGAATGAGGGCTCTAGGGGCCTATTTATAGCTCTGGGAAGCAGGGGGGGAAACTTAAAGAGCAAGGGGAAGGCCAACCGACCTAAGTGGGTGGTGGCCCCCGGGGAAGGGACACGGCCGCCCCCCCTTTTGACCGCCTTACATCCAACGGCCCCCTTTGCTCCATATTTCCCGGGGGTTAAGCCCGGTTGGGGTTTTGGGTCACTGCCCAAAATGGAAACAATTTGGGTGACATCCCCCCAAACCCATTTGGGTTTCCAACCGCCCCAAGCAACCAACGATGAAAGTTACTTGAGTTGACCTTTTGGATCAGGGACAGGGCAAGGGGGCTTTCTGGCCAGGGGCCCCTGGCGGACCCAGGGGGGGCCCCGGGGGCCCCACCACTTCATTTTGGCCCAAAGGGGCCCAAGTGGGGGGGCTTGCGCCTGGTGTTTTTTTGGGCCCTTTTTTTTCCTTCATTTCCTGAAATTCCCAAAAAAATTTTCTATGCACAGGTGCAGGCAAGGGGGTCCCGAAACGGGGTTTAGAAGTAGATAGAGATAAGATAGAAGTAATAGAACAATTTCCCCCTCCCCCCAAGGGTAAAGGGGAAATTTCCGTACTTCCTTGGGATCAGGCTTCTATAGGGGGGTTTTTTATCAAAATTTCTCTCAAATTCCCCGGGCCCTTTGAAAAACCCTTCTAGCCAAAGATGCACCCTTTGATTTCCCAAATGTTGAGCGTTTGGGATGTTTTCTACTTCTCAAAAAAGCCCCTCACCCTCAGCTCCAATCTTTTAAACCCCCTTGATTGGAATTTTCCCCTTTGAAATAATGTGTAAAGCTATTTGTTTATGCAACCCGGTACGGTTTTTAAAACCAAAACCAAAAGATAAGAAGCATCATCAATTTCAATAAAAAGCAAAACCTTAAAAAAGGGCCACAGCCCAACAATGCAAAAATTGAAAAAAAGATTTTGTTTGCCGTGGTTTTTCTATAGACAAGTTTAAAATCTTACTTAATGGAGCAAAAGTTTTTTGTCTACCAGATAAACTGCTTTTAAAAGACTTGCCCCCAACTAAGAAAGATCCAAAAACCCGCTTTTTTAAGATGGATCTTGCTTCCCACCCCAAGAATTTAAAACTTAAATAAAAGATAAAAAGGGAAAAAAATTTCGGTTGCCGATCATTTTTTCGAAGGGCAATTGAAGGAAGCACAAAATTTTTGCCCATCGATTATTTTCCTCAGAGAGACACACCCTAAAGGGTAATAAACCCCAACCCCTATATCAAACAAAGTCAACTTTATGGTCGAAAGGCCCAAACGCCCCACCAGGGGCAGTTTGTAAAAAAATTTTTTTTCAGGAGAGCCCAGTGCATCCCGGGGGTTTACCCAACCCTCTAAAAGGTATGAAAATGATGGTTTGCTAAAGAAGATGCGTACCTAGGGAAAGGGGCCCGATCAAGATCATGGAAAGATGCCATGGAGCAGAATACAGGGGTCACTATGGAGCATTCAGAACCATGCAAAGGGTTTGGGCAAGGGGGTTCTTCCCCCCAAAACCATTTTAAAAGGGATCCCCCACTTTACTCAGGAAATCTGCAAGGTGCCAAAGCACTTTAAATCAATGCCCGAGATGCTTTTCCACTCCCCCAAACAACCTGCAAGTCGAGCCTTTTATGTATGGGGCATCGACTTTTAGGGGACCCTTTCCTCCGTAAAAAGGGGTTTTAGTACATCCTAGAAGCAGGGGAAAAATGTGCCCAAAATTTGGGAAGAACCTTTAAACCTTTGCCGAAAAAGCAGATGCACCCAATTCAAAGAGAATTTTCCCAAAGAAGTGATTTTCCCCCAAATTTTGGGAAACCCCCCAAAGTTAGCCCATAAAGTGAGGGGGGATCTCACTTCATTGATAAAGGTTTTCCATAAATTTCCTCAGTGATCAAGGAATCCGACACAATTTTGGGAAACCCTCCCTCCCACCCAAACAAGGGGTCAAGCAAAAAAATCCAACAAAGAAATCAAGAACTTCTCCCAAAGACCAGGGATGAGAGGGGAAACCGCGGGGAAGAAAAAACAGAAAGGGCTTTAAAGGCATATAGGACCCGCATAAAAGACACCCTTTTGTATGCCACCAAAACCAAATTTTGTTTAGGGGGAAGAAAATGCCCATTTGCCTCGGGAATTAAGTTCAAAGCACATTGGGCAATCAAGAAACGGAACATAAAATTTTGCCAGCTGCGGGAAATTCAGGAAGATGAAAAACCTAAATTAGAAGAATGGAGGGGAAAAAGGGCATCCCCAAAAGGGCCGGGATATACAAGGAAGAACCAAGAAAGGCACAAAAGAAGACAAGGTCAAAAAATTTCAACCAGGGGACAAGGTCCCCTAATAAACTCAAAATTCAAGCTCTTGGGTCACGGGAACCCTAAAAAGCAAAGGGGGAAGGGGCAATATCTCCATCGTCAACGCCGCAAACCATGGACAATCACACCTAAACGCCCGACGGCCTAAATCTTTAAGGTAAATGCCAAACCCCTTTAAAAAGTTTTTCATGACTAAAAATTCCCTAAATTTAAGGAATGAAAAGATAGTTTTTGGGTTTTTAAATCCAAATTAAACTAAAACAAACTTTTTTTTTAAAAACTTTTTGTTAAAATTTTCAAGAATGCCCTTTAGAAATAGACAAAGAAATACCTTGCCCTCCCCCCTCGTGAAAGGTCAGCCCTTTTTTGGCCCTAAAGGCGACCCAAACCGACCATGCTTTTGGGAAAAATTTGGCCTAAGGCTTACGACCTGCTCACCTAAACCCAAAAAATTTTTCAAACCCTGGCTCGGTCGGACCATAACAAAAAAAAAACAAAGGGGCCAAACTATGGTTAAAAACCGTTCAAACTCCTTTGGGCACAGGAACTTTGGGCCCAACTTTCCCCCTTCCCAATTTTCATCGCAATCCAGCACTTTGGGTTTTTTCCCTTTAAAAAACCCCCCTCTCCTTCTTTTTTTCCCCCCTTCCACTTTTCCTCCTTCACAACTAGCAACACCAGCACCACTCTTTCCCACTCTTTCACATCCACCTTATTCACCATCGTGGCTCCACCACGAAACCAGGGCAAAAGGCCCAACCGCTCTTTCCCCTTTTTCCGGGGGAACCTTTTCCAAGGTCCAAGAAAAAAACCCCAACCGAAACCCGATGCCAGGGCCTTTGAATCCCCCGACATAACTCCCCTTTGGCCTTTGCCCCGCCGCAGGCACAACCAAAAACCCCCTGGGGGGGTTGGCCGCCCCGGGCAGGGGAGCTCGGAGGGGATGCGGACATCCCCGATCGATGTCTCCGCGCTAAACCCCTTCAACAAACCAGCGGCGAAAACCAAATTGCCGCCCAAAAGGCCAACCACCGGCCAGTTGGGGTAAAGAAGGCCCCCTTCTCCTCCACCGAGGGCGACACAGCAGGGGCTACACCCATTTCCTCCCTTTCCATCGCACCCCCCCCATGGATGCGCCCCCCAAGGGCTCATGGGGGGAAACCAGGCATGGGCAAGGTGCCTTTCCTCCTCTCACCTCCGGGGACCCGGGGAGGGGGTGCCCCGATGGGCAAAAGCCCGGAGGAGTCCCAATTACCCAAACAGACTAAAACCCCGCCTTTCCATCTCCGGCCCTCCGGGCCCATTCGAGGATGAAGATGAATAAAGTGACAGGGAGAATTTACTCCCACGTGCGCTAGGCTTAGGAAAAAAACACAAAATTTATCAAGGGGACAGAAAGGGGGAGAAAAATGGCTCTTTTTGGATTTAGAAGATAGCTTAAAACGTCGTCCATTAGCCCCAATGCGAAGATCAAACGTTTGGCCCATCAATAAAGAGAGAGGATCTTTTTTTCCCCCTCCATCCCCAAAAAATCACAATTCCCCCCAATAATTTAGGCACCTAGGTTTTTTTTCCCAAATCATTTTTTTTTAAAATTTTCCTTTCATAAATTTTAACTTTGCTTAAGAAGTCTTAAATTTGAAAAAAAATTTGGGTCCTGCTAGTATTTTGGCCCAGCAAAACCCCGCATTTGATGTGTCTCTACTCTAATTCAGCATGCCCAGAACAAGTATGGGGGAGTTGGTTAAAACACTCCAACAGGGCCCAAAACATCAAACAAACCATTTAATCATGTTTCACACATCCATGACACTTTTCCAAAAAAAAAAGTTAACCAAAAAGCCAAACTTTTGGAAATGGGCCCGATGAAACTTTGGGGGCAAAAATTCAAAAAGGGTCAAAGACATCAACATTCGGGACCCAAAGGGGTTCTGAATACAGAGTTCGAAGTGGCCAAAGGGAAACCAAAGGGAAAGTGGGCCGCCTTGCTTCAAAGGGCCTAGGCCCACCCCAGCGCCCCTTCATCTTCAAACTCTATGCTGACGGTTTTTTGCAACATCTCCCCCTTTTTCTCTATGTTTTTTCATTTGTTTATTCTTTTTAAACCTTCAAAAAAAAAGGAAAATTTCTTCATAAAAATCATCACTTATTTTAAATTTTCCCCTTTTTAATTTTAAACAAAAAAGTTTGTACCCAAAAAAAATTAAAATTTTGAAAAGTGACATATTCAAATGAAATTTAAAGGGAAAAAAGCGCCCATAAAGATGATCTTTGCTTTTGTTTTTTGCTATGGGAAAATATTTTTTGGATAGGGGGGAACAAATGGACTAAGTTGTTGTTTAATTGTTATATCTGGGCTCTTTATTCATACCCTTTCTTTTTTAAAATTTTTTGGGAAATTTAATTTTTTTGAAAATGCCCAAAAAACCCCAAAATGTCACTATCCTCTATATAGAAAATTCCTACAAAAACCCCAAAAGGGCTTATTCATGTTTAAAACCTTCCGCAAAATGCATCTTGTAATTACTTTGAGTTTTTTAAAACCCATGTGCCCCTTGTTGAAAAATTAAATTCCATAATTTTTAAAAAGATCAAAAAACCCCAAACAAACCACATTTTTTTTGCCCCCTTTTTAAACACGGGGAAGTAAAACAAAAAAAATCCCTTTTCATTTTCATGATCCAGGGTAAACCAAAATAAAAAACCCCTTGAAATGAAGGGTTATAAATCTCTCTTTAAAACCCCTTCAAAAAAGAGATAGGGCTATCATAAAATGAAAAAAAAGATAAATGACAAAGCCACAGGGAAAAAAAATTTAAATCATGAAACCCTTTCCCTAAAAATTTTTTCAAAATTTTAAGAGTTTCAAACATATTTAAAGAGTAATTTACCCATTACCTTTGTCCACACACATGCACATTTTGACCCTGGGTTTAAATGCCCTTCTTTTTCCTTGGATCCTTTTTTGACTTTACAATATAAGTAATGCAAGTTTGCTAAAATTTTTTTTATCCCTCTTGACTCCACAAAACCATTTAAAAATAGGGAAATTCAAAAAAACAACCTCTTTTTTCCCTTTGAAAGGGAAAACATACTTTTTGGGAGTGACTTAGATTTGCAAATAAGAGGAAAAGGGTTACTTAAAGTTTTTTTTTTAAAAAATTTTTTTCAAAAACCCAAGTACAAAAAATTATGAAATGGGAAGATGATTTTTCCCCTTAAAGATTTGTTCCATTTCCCCAACTTCTAAAGGAAAATATGTTAGCAGTACCACATATCCCATTGGAAAGACAAAATACTTGATGAATCTTTATGTTTTGTTTTAACTTTAAATTAGCATAGTTTTGGTTATTTTTTAAAAACCCTTTTAACTCGGGGACGAAAAAGGTATTAGGGGGATCTTTTTGAGGGTAATTACGAGCTTTTTTTGTCATCTTTAAAAATGTTTGTCAACACCCTCATATTAAAAAGGAAAAAAAGGGCAAAACCCAAAAACATATTGTGCTAAATAATTATTTTCCACACCCCCATGACTATTTTTGCAGGAAATGAAAAAGGGGGCCCTTTTGGGGGAGCTGGGTCGGCCCACTTAGGGGGGGGGGCCGACCCCCCCTTTGGGGCCCAAACGACCTCCTAACCCCCCATGATCCAAAATCACCACCCTGGGGACACTATCTCCCCCCTTTTGGATCCAAGTGTGCCTCTTCCCAAGGGGCCCCAAATTCAAAATCCCCAAGGTCCAGGGGCCCACATCAATGAAATCATCGTGAAAAAATAAATTTTCAGAAAAAAGTATCCATCACTTTATGATAGGGGGACCATAGCTAAGGGAAAAAGGGTGGCCCAAAGCCCCCAAAAGGGGGGTTGGCCGACCAAATGGGGGGCCCCACAGGCCCCCTTTTTGGCCCCAAAAACCAAATTGGGCCCAAACCCCCTAGAAGGAGCGAGGGGGGCCAAAAGACCACTAAAATGTGGCGGTCGCCCTAAAGGGTGGGACCCAAAAGGGACCTCACTTGGCCCCAGAGTAGGGGGCCATCATCCAGAAAGCAGGGGGCCCACAGTCCAGTAGGGCCCTTTTTCCCCGACCCCCCAATATGGGGGTTTTTCACCCCCCTCAAGGGCCTCACCACCCCCCCACATGGTTGAAATCACCACCATCCATCAAAAAAAACGGTTCGAAGTCGATTGGTTTCCAACGGTGGCTGATGAAGGTGAAAAACCGGATCGTTTGACGGGGAAAAACTGGAGTACCCCCTCCCTCCCCCTTTAGCTATAAATAAAACCCAAAGAGCCCCCTTTTCTCTTTCATCCCCTCTTTTGGAGAAAAAAACCACTCCTTATTCTCTTAGGGGAGCTCTCTAGTAGTGCTATGAGGGTTGGGAAAGGAGAGTAAAGGGAAGTCTTCTGGAAAACCCCCCCGGGGGCCTTTTCGGGAATCTTCTCCGGGGGTTCTTCCCCCCTTTCCCGATGTGATCTCTTGTAAGTTTACACTTGTAATTGACTTTTTTTGATTTCTTTATAGCATTCAGTTTTTCCCTAAATCTATTTTACTTTTATAAAATTTTTTGCGCTTGTTTCAAAAAAACCTTTTTGGGCCTGGGGGGGGGGGAAAGTGCTTTAATTTTCGGGCCTATTTTAAAAAAGTAGTAAGATAAGTGTAACGTGGTGCTAGGCAGATTTTAACCTTTGTAAACGGGTTACTAAATTTTGTTTGTGGTAGCTAGTAAAAGGGCCCACTCTATCTATTCCCGTTTTCCCCCAAAGTGTGTAAATAAGTTAAAAAAAGGTAGGCCTCAATCCCAAACATGATGGTGGGGCCCCGGTTAAAATTTTTTTTCCCTCTTTTTTATCAAACCCCATGGGCCCCCTTCAAGAAAAGGGGCTGATAAGGCCATTTAAAACCACTATCCCTTGTTAGATACTTTGCTATACGAACCTCTAAACCCATTTAAATCAATTCCCCCCTTGACCCCATCATAGGAAAAATTTTCCATTTTCCTATTAACTCCCCAACTCTTTTCCTTGAAAAAAATACAATACCTGGAATACTCCCTAGTGAAATGCTAAAAGGGTAAATCTGTGCGCTTGCAAATTTTTATCCAATAGCCCATAAGAAATACCAACAAAGTTAAAAAAGTTTTCATTTCATACCTTTATGGAAGGGTTGTCATCAATTCCCAAAAAAGGGGGGAGAATGAAACCCCATGTGTTTTTTGGGTTTTTAGTATGTTATGAAACCTTTAAAAAAAAAACCCCCAAAATACTAAAAACCCTTTATCTCTAAGTATAATTTTGAGATAGGGTTTGGGACATGCCATTTGTGGGGCTAATGAATCAAAGTGGTGATTTCAAAAGGGTCTAGCATGGGGGTGAAAAGGAAAAATTTTTTAAAAGGGAAAGGGATTAGGAACCATTTTTTATTTGGTGATCAAGAAAACCATAAAAGGGTTTTGATCACATTTAGGATAGAAAGCCCCTACTTCAAAGAGGGAGCTCTTTTTGGATGATTTTTGGGGTTTTCAAAGTGCCCCTAGGGTCATAAACATTTCACAAAAAACCCAAATTTAAATTTTGAACCAAAAACCCCCTAATTCCAAGAAAAAGGAACTAAAAGGGTAAACACACCAAAGGGACAAGTGCAAAAAACACTTATGTTTACCCTTGGGAAACTTGGGGGGGAAATTTTTTGGCTGGTTTGGCAAAGAAAAGGCTCCAGACACTTGGTACGGGCACTAGGCTCTGCTTTTCCAGACAAAGGGTTGCGTGTCTGGAAGCAACCCAAAGGGGTGCAGTTCTGTGAGGGGGACTCCGGACGCTTTAAGAAGGTCCGGGCAAGGGCCCCCGGACAATCCTTTCCCAAATGTTGACCCTCCAGTTTCTCCTTTGAAAAAGGGCCCGGAAAGGTTAAAAGGGTTTTCCGGACTACCGACTCGGACCCTTTCCCTCTGGAGTTTTTTGATGCTCTCTGGGTTTTTTCTGTGTTTAAATACGGACAGGGCGAGTGATGGTCCGGAAGGGGAACAATTCCCGTGTCCGTAGAAAGCTGTGAGGTAAAAGGGGAAGGGATGAACGAGCGATTTTTAAACAGGGGCTCCCACCGGGCCCCATGTGCCTTTTCTGGACCGGCTAAAAACCCCTCCCGGAAAGGGAAAAAAAAAGCCGTTTTGGGGCTCGGCCCTTTCTGAGGTCCAACCCCTATGAAAAATTTGCTTCCCAAGAAAGGGCGCAAAGGCTCAGTTTGAGGGCCAAAAAAAGGGTTTGCTTTTGTTGAGGGGTATATTTAAATAATGGGCCCCCCTTTGGGGGATCGCTTTCACTCCCCACTTCACTCACACACCCTTGGGTTTTCTTGCCTTTAGATTGCTCACCCACCCCATCCCTTTACATAATTTTATCAAATTTATGAATTGAGTGAACCCAAATGCATTTTCTCCTTTGATTTCATACTATTGCAAATTGGTGATCGTCATCATTTTGCAGAAGTCTTTTTAAATTTTTGGAGGTTTTTCACCTCCTAGACGGCTTTGGGACAACGAGGATCATTGAGCGGAGGGAAGGGGGATTGGGCTCCGGGTCCCCATCGTTGGATTTTAAAGGGGTTCTTGAGTCTTCCCCCGCGGGAGTTTGCAAAAGACATCTCTAGTGGATTGCGCGTAGCTTGTGGATCCCTATATTATATTGGGTTTTTCGCCACCCCGGTGAAGGTTGGTGTTGAAAGGGCCCAAATTTGCACGTGAACCTTGTTGACGGGCCTCAATACCAATTTTTAAAAACCCTCAATAAACATCAAAAAGGGTCCATGTGCAAATTTCTATCTGATATAGGGGGGTTTACCAGTGAAATTCCACAAGTTCTGCAGGGGGTTTTTTTAGGAAAAAACAAGGAAAAGGCCCCCATGTCAAGTTTTAAAATGAGATAATTATCAACCGCAAACCCCTTTTTTTATACTCTAGAAGGACCAAAGACACGGAACCCAACGGGAGACGGATTGGGGGCCCGGGGCAGGCCCGCCCCGAGCCCCGTACCCAAACAGGGTCAATTTTGCGATCGCGCTCCACTGCCTTTGAGGATAATCAAACCCTTCATATAGGGCGGGTTTTATCCAACCGCCCATGTTTTATTTGGGGGGAGCTTTTAAAAAGCAAGGCCCCACCCCCTGGGGAGGACCCCCCTTTTTATAATTCATAAGAAGCAAAAGTTTAGGGGTTTTTTGATGAGAAGGTGTCCCTCCAATGGGTATCCCTCCCCTTTTTCTAAACAGATTAATCTAATAGTAAGAGATGGGAGAGCGAGGGGAAAATTTGAGGAATTTTCCGGGGCCCGTCCGGTGCCTCCTTTCCCCCGGGTTTTACTTCGACATGATCAAACTCTAATCAAGTTTTTCCCCTGAGATCACTTCCCGGTACTACTTCTTATTTCATTGAGGGAATTACTATTTTGGTTTTCAACCCCTTCCGGTACTTTTTAAACTAAGGGCCCTATAGGTTAAAGGGGTATTTTAGGTTTTAAGCGGGGGCTTTGATCTAGATTACTTGTGAATGTTCCTAAATTCCGGACTCGTGGGTAGCGCGGAATTTACATTTTTCCGTTTTTACCCTTTTATCCCATATCCCCTTTGTTTTTACTCGTAAGGGCTTGGGAGCCCCATGGTTTTAAACATCCTCGGGGTGTCTCTTTTCTTTGTACGCCCCAGATATAGAAATATTTTCCTTGAGATTAAAAAGTAGAGAACCCTTTTTTCCCCCCTCTATTCCCTATTAAAACCCCCCCCACATTAGATTTTTCCCGTTACCTTTAACCTTTTTTCCCCCTTATATTGTTCTTTCCATATCCTTTTTTTTTCAACCCACTTAAACTTTCCCGGTTAATTAACGGAGTTGAATTTTTTCCCCCTTTCCCCCGTGGAATTTGATATTTAAAACCCTTCCCATGGGAAAATACAACGGGATTCTTGCGCTTGCGGATTCTTCTGTTTTGCGTCTAAAAAACCCAAAAAGCCCTTTTTGGCGCCGTTCCCGGGAGATGGTTGCTGAGTTTAAAAAAAAGAACAACTTTAAACATTTATTTTCTAAAATAAAAAATAATAACTTTATCTTTACCTTTTTCCCCTATCCTTTACTTTTTTCTTCACCTTTATTTTTGCTATTCTTTTTTTCGTACCCATTTTTTGATCTCTTGTCAACTTGGAGGATTTAAAAAATTTCCCATCTTTTCAAAATGGTAGACCCCACGGGGACAAAACCCCCAAAACCACCAGAAAACCCTTTAAAGCCTATCAAGACATCCCAGTTTTTGGGGATAAACCCGAAAAACATAAAATTTCTTCAAAAAAAACCTTTCTTGGGAGAAAAATGAAAGGGAAAACCCCTTTCACAAAAACCTAGAAGAATTTGGGCGAGTCTGTGAAACCTCCTTTACATATAAAATTTTGTCCATGAGACCATTCAATGGGAAACTTTTTCCCCCCTCCTTAACGGGAAGAGCAAACATTGGGACAAACCAAAATAGGAATGTTCAAGGGAATTTTGGGAAAGGGACTATCCCCAAAAATTTTCCTTGAAAATATTTTTCCAAACACCAAAAGGGTTTATCTTTGGGAAAAAAGATTTTTACTTTTTGGACAACCCAGAAAAGAAAACTCCGACGAATCATGGGTTGCTTTAATTTACCTTTCTCTCACTAGCCCAAATCTTCGAAATTTCCCGAACCTAATTTTTTCGCAACACTTTTTTATGGGGCCCCTTTTGTAAGGGAAAATAAGGGAATCCCTTAATACAGCCTCTGGGGGATCTTTTCCTTTTTCCTGTCTACTATAAAAGGGAAGGAAATTTATTGATTTAATGAGTGGAAAGACTCCTTGCCCTACATTCAGAACCCCAAACCCCCGAGAAAGAAAAGAATCAGTTCATAAAACAAGAAGAAGGGGGTTTTTATAGCCAAATCAAAAACCATTCCAATTCCAAGAATTTTGCTAACAATCCTAAAACCATCAAAACCCCAAAATTCTCCAAGGGAAAAAAGAAATTTCCCAACCCTTTGGGTCTTCCAAATACTAATGGTTTTTGACTTTTGGTTTCCCTAAGAGAAACCCTTTAAACGAAGATAATTCAAATTCTTGCTAGAAAGGGGCCCTTAAAGAGTGTCCCCCGGGTTTTTACTATGAAAAAAGTCGAGGATGGCATGTCAAATGGGGCCATAGAAGGAGAGCCCAAGCCATATAAAAATTCATCTTCCCCCTTCTATAATTTCCCCAAATCATAACCCACTCACAAACCCCTCCTTGACCTCATAAAAAAATTTCCCCCTATCCCCTTTTTTCCCAGTCCCCAGATGACCCCAGAAAATTTTTCCAAAACAACCAGAACATAGGGGGTTAGGAAGACCCACAAGGATGACAGAGAAAACACACCAGGTTTTGAAAAGTGTAAATGGATGGAAAAGGAAAAAAGCCTTAATGGATTTCCCCAAACCCTTGGGTCCAAATTTTAAAAGGTGAGCCTTTTAAATCCCTTTTAAGATGAAATCCCTCCATCTATTTGGGAAAAGAAAACCCAGTGAGACCAAACCAATTCCAACATTCGATTGGAGACCCAAGATGACATCAAAGCAAGGGGGTCTATCCTATAACCACTTCATTAACTCCCTGCTCATATAAAACATCTCCCCAATCAGTTTGGGCCTACAATCCACCACAAATTTGAGATATCCAACCCCCCTTCCCCTTTTTAATTTTTAAAAACTTTAAAAAGGGGGGTTGTCAATGCATATGTCTATAATAAATATTCAGATCTCGTTGAGTTTTTCTTGATATAGGGCCATAGTTGGTGTTGGAGGGGAAACCACTTTACCAACAAAAATAGTAATTTGATGGTTTTTTCCCAAAAGGGCAACTTAGTGGGCCAAAAAAAAGCACTTTCCAAAACATTAAAAATTAGTTTTTCCCCTTTTTTTGCAATAATACCTTGTGTAGGACTTAAAAAATAATAAATTTGGAAAAAAATTTCCCTTTGGGGATTTTTTTGTCACTTTTAAAACCCTTTTTTGGTTGGACAAAAAATCGAAGGGAAAACAAGCAAAAAGTTATGTCCCAAACCCAAACATCATGCAACCTTTTAATTAAATTTATCCAAAATTGATTTTTTTTCAAAATTCCAAACTTGGGGGGGTAAAAATTAAAATAAAACTAACCTTTGGCCCTATTTGGCCTATCTTGTTGTTCCCCCTTTTAAAGAAATGCTTTCCTTTGTTTAAACCCCTAATTTATTCCCCCTCCATATATTTGATCTCTATAATGCCCCCATGCTACCTTTTTTCTATCCCAGTAAGTTGTATTTTTAAATACTTTATCATTCTTTTATTGGCTTTTTTAAATTAAAAACGTTGGGTTTTTAGTTTAAATACCTTTTCCCTTTAATTTTATTAAAACCTGGATCTTTGTTTTGTTAATTTAACTAAAAAACTGCTTGTATAAAACATTTTTATATTTTGTTGGAAATAACCCCCCGTAGGAAAAACTTTCAATACCAAAAAAGGAAAATCCTCGAATAAACTCACACGGAGAAGAGACACATGAAGTTTAAAAAGACATGCACAAGGAAGACATAGCTTTATTCAAAATAGAGGGATATCCAAAAAAAACAAAAAAAACAAAAGTACATTAACAAGAAGGGACAACCACTAAAAAGGAAAAACTTTCCCTAAAAGGGGGATACTGGACCCTCACTTCAATAATTAAGGAACCAATTTTCAAGGGTTTTACTATCACTTTTATAGCTTCTCCTTGATTCTAGCATGCACATAAATAAAGAACAAACATGTTGATTTTCAAATCCCAAAATTTAAACCAACCCCAATTTTTAATTTAACATGTCTTTCCCTTTAAACTTTTTTTCCCCAGTAAAAACTTTTTTGATCTCACTGTCTTAACCATCTGAGCAAAATGTTACAAAACCAATCTTTTGAAGATGATAGTCTAAAAAAAAGATATATACACAATAGGGTTATCCTTCCCTAGGTTTTATCAATTTGATTTGACAAAAGGGGTTTTTAAAACCCATACTCATTTCCATCTTTTACTTTTTTTCCCCCCATCAACCTTTTTCCCTTTCTCCCTAAAGCTTTTAAAGGGGAGAAAGAATTTAAAAAACCTTTTTGGGTTTTGGGTTTGGGTGTTTTTCCCCCAACAGGGCCATGCACTTGATCTCTGCCTTTTCCCCTAAAAGCAGAACCAATTTTAGCAAAATAGAGGATTTCCCAACTCCCAAATTCACCCAAATGGAAAGGGCCCCGGGTCATGACAACATACACCCTTGAGCATAAAAGTTGCCAAACTTCCATACTTAAAAGCTTTTACTTTTAACTACTGGGCAAACGGAGAACATGGGGGACACCATATCAAGAAATTTCAGTTAAATTTTGGTCTCCACCTGGAATCAAAAAGATGCACCTAAAGAATGAACACGGAAAAGTCCTTTTTTTCAGAGGACTCAAAAAATTGAACCCTCTTGGGGGGTAAAATCGGTAAAATTTTTCTAATTTATCTTTTCTACATTAAATTTCTTTTTTTCCCTCATTTGCTCATCATTTTCTTTTTTCAAAATTTTCTTTTCTACATTAGCATTGTAAATATTTGTTTTTTGCATGGCAACCCTAAAACCCAAAGCCCCCCTGTTAGTAGACTTGTGGCTTAAAACCCCCAAAATAAATTCGCTGTGGGGCAAAAAAAAATAAAATAAATTGTTTTTGTATTAAAAATAAAAAAATAAAAAAAGGGAAGTGTAATCCAGCTTAAAAAAAATAAATTTATTTGAGGGAAACCGATAGGGAAACCCAAAACTAGAGATTTAAAGGCTAAAACTTAATCAGTTTCCCAAGCTTTTTGTCTATTTGAGCTCCACCAAAATTCAAGGGGTTTAAAAAAAGGGTATTTGACAGAGGTACCCTCCCCTGTCAGAGTGCTGACTCAACAGTCACTCCGAAAGAATACACCTCTGCTAAACCCGCCAGCCACAATTTAAAAAGGAAAAATTAAAAGTCAAAATCTAGCTTGGGGAGAGACCCCCTGTATCTAGGGAATTTTCCCTTTTCCTCTCAGGTTCGTTTTTATTTGTTTTTCATAAAATTTAAATTTAAAAAAAAAAAATGTGCACAAAAGGTTTCCCCACTTCAAACCTTAAGAAGGGGTTTTCAAAATTTTTAAAACTTTTTATATTTATGGATTTACATTGGGCTACTTTATCCCCTTTAAAAGAGTTTTTTATTTTAGTAATAATAAAAAGGTGTGTTTTTTTGTTTTTTTGAACTACTAATAAAAAAGAAAACTCTGGCAATACTCTATGGAAAAGATAATATTTTTTTTTGGGCCCTAATTCCTTTCAATACCTGTTTTTTTAACCTTGAATTTCCCCCCAGTTTTAGATTAAACTGTTTTGACATAAATTTGCTCTAAAAACCCAAAACTTGTGGGGGTTTCAAAAGCCCGGAAAATAAGTCCCAGGTTTGATAGGTAAAAAAGAAAAATTGAGCTACTGTTTTTTAAATTGTTTTCCCAAACAATACCCCAAGTTTTTGGAGAATTTAAACTTTGAAAAAATTTAAAATATTTCATATGAGTCCCTGTATGACGAGAAACTTTTAATTCCTACCATAGCCATATATACATGCCCCGGTAGATTAGGAAAACATTCCCTAAAAAAAATTTTAAATACTTGTAATTTTTTATTGAGTTTTTTTTGAAGCTTTGTTTTACCCTTTAAAAACTTTTCCTTTCTTTTAAAAAACAAGATCACGTAAAACCCCCACTCATATATGCCCCCTTTTACCCTGGAAGTACGCATCCCATATAGCCCCAGATCCACCAGAAAAAAAGCTCTACTCCACCTTTGGGGGTAAAATAACCAAAAAATATCCTAGTTTTTACACCTATCCATATATCTCATTACCCCAGTTATAACAGCCCCCAAAAAGATTTCCCTTGTTATCAACCCTCAAAACCCTTTTTCATAAAAAGACTTGGGGTTTTCAAAAAAAAAAAAATAATAATAATAAAGAAAATAAAAAAATGGACAAGTGTCCTATTTAAAAAAAATGGGTTCTTAAATTTCCCCCCCTCCCAAAAAAAAGAAGAAGCAATCCCCAAATTCTCTCAAAAATTCCCCGTTCCAAAAAATGTTTGGGAGTAGTAAGGGGGGTAAACCCGGGGGCCCTTTGTTTTAGATTACTTTGAATTCTCCTACATTCCGAAATTTGTGGGTGTAGCCCCAGAAGGGACAGTCCAAGTTTTCCCTTGTTTTCCCACATCCCGTTTTTTTTGACTTTGCAAAAACTGGGAAACCTATTTTTAAGCATCCTCTGTGGTTTCCCCCTTTTTACGTGGGACAAACCCCAATATAATATTTTCTCCTGAGATTAAAGTAGAAAGCCCGTTATCCCTCTACTCCTATTATTGCCCCTCCTTTTGATTTTTTCTTTCCCTTTCCTTTAACCTTGTTTTTTACCTTATCTTGTTCTTTAAACCCTATACTTTATTTTCACCCACTTTTCCCGGTTTTGTTAGAGCTTAAATTGAATTTTTCCCCGTTTCCCTGTGGGTTTTATATTTAAAAAACCCCTTCCCGGGTGAAAGCTAAAATGGTACCCGTGCGCTTGCGGATTCTTCGTGTGCGTCTAAAAAACCCCCCAAAAAACCTCCAATAGGGGTAAACGCTACAAAAGAGGGGTAGGGTTGTTTGGGAAACAAATGAACCCCTTTGGAAAAAAAAATTTTTGTCTTATTTTTCTCTCACCCAAAATTCATCTAGTATTGATTGGGTTTTTTCTATTTGCTACTCTTCTCCCCGGCCCATAAAACCCCCTAACTCTTGCTTTGCATTACTTTTTTTACATTTTTTTTGCAAAGTAGAGTAAAATAGCTCTCTAGTAGTGACCTAGGTAAAAGCTCTCCCAGTTCGCTAGCTTGATTGGGTGACCTAGTTTTTTCTCTTGCTAGTAACTAGAATTGGTAGGTGGATTTCCTAAACATAGTCTAGCCCAAACTTGGGTTTTTCCCCCGTGTTTTATTTTTAAAAAGTTTTCCTAAGAAAATTTTTGGGAAATTTTAAATAGGCTAAATTTACCCCCCCCCCTTAAAACCATTCCTAACCTTTCAAAAGCCCTTTTTTTTCAAAATTATTTGTGAATTCCCTTTTTTTATGTGTTTTTCCACTAATTCCCCTTTGCACGAAAAAGCAAAGAAAGGGGAAAGGGGGCCGAGTACAATGCAATGATTCCAAAAAAAGGAAAAACCATCTAAACGCCCCAATGTTGTGACACAAGGAATCGCACGCTTCCCAATTTTTTGGCCCGCAACACTTTTTAAAGGGAAAAGGTGAATGTCTCAAGCTTTTTATGAACATTTTAAAACCCCCTTAGCATGAAATTGACATAAATAGAAATTTTTCCCTTAAACCCAAATAAGAAAAAATCTACAGTTTTTAAATTTTTTGTTCATTTTTTTGTGTTTGACCCCGAAAATTTGCGTGTGCTTAGCCTTTCCTCCCCCCGTAAAATTGGGGGGCCCCTTTTTTTCCCCAAAAGGGGCCGGTCAAACCCCTCTAAGGTCCCCCCTAAAGAAAAAACCAAAACGCAGGGGGAAAAAACCTGACCAGTGGCACCTTCCAAAACCAGGGCTGTCAAGCCAAAAACCCTTTTAAAAAGCAGTCTGCCGACCGTGGTTGTGACCCCCCACCCTGGGCGTTTTTCCTGAACCCTTGGACCAAAGGTTTTCTCCCTGTTTCCAGAACATCCAATGAAAATAAGGAGAAGGACGTTGGATTTTTCTTTTTCTTAACCTCCCTCCTTTTTCCTCTTACCTTTTTTTTCTACACCCTTTCAAAATTTTTCCCTCTCCTTTTTCTTCCCTTCTCACCTTCCTTTACCTCACCAAGGGGCCCCCCAAGAAGAAGAAACAAAAGAGCGTATGGAAAAGCTTCTACCCTGTTGGGTTTCCCAAAGAGACATTACCCTTTTTAAAAAAAGGGCTTCTAGGAGAGAATGACGCGTCTAGGGCTTGAAGATACTTTAATTATCCCTTTGCATTAAACACTAATGCAAAAACTCAAGCGCTTAACCAAACCCTTGAGGGGAGAGGATCTCCCACCTCTCTCTCTCCTTACTCATCCTCTAGACCTCAACACAACCTACAACATGGGTCTGATAAAAAAGAAACATGACAAGATGCTTGGGCACCCCTTAATGCTAAGGCCATGTCAAAAATTTAAAACCCCTCTCCATGTTTTTTACCTTACATAAACCTTTGCCCTTTTATAGTTAAAAAAAAAGGGCCCCCCCCCCCCCCCTTTGGCAAGAAGTCTATTAAACATGAATCAATTAACCCCTAACCTAAATTTTCAATACAAAATTTAAAATCTTAGTTCTGTTGGGTCTTACCCCCTTTGGGCCCCCACATTTTCCTCTGTCATGTTTACAGTATCATTGGGAAAAAAGTATGGGGGGGGGAACGGTCGACACCCCAACATACCCTTTGACCAATCGACCATGGGGAAACATAGTGTACACGGGCATGACACTCCAATTTAAAAATTGGATTTTCAACGGCCACTTTTCCCGCACGGCCGATGCACCTTAGGGGCCCCAAAAAGCAGAACTTTGGGGGGGGGGGGGCAAAGGGGGGGGCAGAAGAAGGGGGGGGGGGGAAAAATTTTTTCAGAGACTAAAGTTTGGCCCAAAACCCCCGAATTGGGGCGGGGCCCACCCCACCAATAACCCCCAGGGGCCACCACCACATCCACACAACACCCCCACCCCCCTGCCCTTTTCCCCTTTTTTTTTTATATTTTATTTGCTAACTCATTTCCCTTTTAAAATAAAAATAATAATAAAAAAATTAGAATAAAAAAATAAAAAATTTTAAAAAAATAAAAAAATTTTTTTCTTTTAAAGAAATTTAAATTTCTTTTGTTTAAATTTTCCCCATTAAATTTTTTAAAATTTAATAAAAACAAGAAGAACGCATTTTTAAACAAAAAAATTTTAAAAGTGACATTCTATGACTTCGAGGGAAAAGCGTCATAAATACAATTCCTTTTTGCTTTTTTTCTTATGCAGTGAGAAAATATCTTTATAGGAAACCATATTTTACTAAGTTTTTTGGTAATTAATATTAGTTCTTTTGGGTCATGATATTTATACCCGTCTATTTTAAAATAATTTTGGGGATTAATTTTTGAAAATGTCTAAAAACCCTAATTTCACAAAATCCCTATATTTAAAAATTCCTACCAAAGCTTATATGTTTTAAACATGTTAAAAAACCCTTTCCCATATGCTTTTTGTATTTTTCCCTTTTAGTTTTGGGAAAACCCTTTTTTTACCCTTTTTTGAGAATTTTGTCCCTAGTTTTAAAAAGAACCGATCACAAAACACCACATATAACGCTACTTTTTACACCCGGAAGTACGCAAACAAGCCTTTCATTTACATGATCCATGAACGTCGATAAATACTCAAAAAATATGTTATGAACTCTCTCAAAAAACTTTTAAAAGTTTTATGGCTATCATAAAGATAAAAAAGAAGAAAGAAAACAAAAGCTCTGGAAAAAAAGAAAAAAAAAAAAAAAAAGATACCCCAAAACTCAAACAAAAAATAAAGTAGAGAGATCAACATAGTTTTAAAAGGTATAATAAAATCAAATATCATATTCCCAACTCACCATTTTATCAAAGGGTTTTTCAAATTTTTTTCCTTGGGTTCCCCTTTTTTTTGACTTTTTCAATATAATTTATTTCAAGTAAAACCTTTTTTTATCCCCTAAAGCTCCACATAAGCCCTTTTTAAAAAAGGAAGATACAAAATAAGGGAAACCCCAAAGCATGCCCTTTTTAAGGAAAACAACAAACCCTTTTTAGTGGGCTAGAGTGCTAAAATTAGGACTAATTTTTAATTATTGCTTTTTTTTGAAAAATTTTTCAAAAAACTCGAAGAAAAAAAATAATTTTGGGGGGATGACTTTGCCCTTTTAGAAAAATTCCATTTATCAATACAAAGGGAAATTTCCTTTTGCTTTGCAACGGGACAAAAAATTAAAATACTCAAGAAATAATATATTTAGGTTTCCCAAGTGATGCTATATGGAAATTTAAATATTTTTGACAACAAAAACAAAAAAACTCAATTAGAAAAAATACTTTTGAGTTTTTTGGGAAGCGTTGAAATTTTATCTTTATTGGTTTCTGCCCAAACCCGTAAACTCTGGAACCCCAAAAGGGGTTCAGCAATGGGGATTTACTCATATAAAATAGATTTTCATTCGAATTGTTTTATGAGAAGGACAAGAAGCAAAAAGAGGCTCCAAAAAATTTGTGTTCCAATTTTTTGGGTTTAGAATTTGTTTGTTGATCTTGCCTGTCTAAAAAAAGATTACAAAGTCAAAAATCAATATTTGTTTTATAGGAAAAAAGATAATGTCGAAGTCCTAAAACTTTGTTTATGCCCCCCTTTTACTGCCTAGTTAGATGAAAGAAAAACCATCAAATTAATAAATCTATTTCAATATTGTGCATGCTCTCCAAACATCCGTTTAAAAAAAAGCAATCCCTTTAGTCTTTTAAACCCAATTTTTTTAAAAAATAAAAAATAAACCTCAAAATTTTTAGCAAGGTTTTTCCCTTTAAAATTCCAAAGATCAATTTGATAGCTTTTCCCAAAATTTTGTCCCCCCATCCATCTGCAAGGGGGAAAAAACAACACATAAAATTAGTACTGCAATTTAAAAGTTTCATATTTAAAAATGGGATGGAATTTTATATAAGTCCCCGAATTTTTTAAATTTTTTGAGTACCTTAAAACCAATCAGGGGAGGGGGTGGGTTCAAAACTGGGAAACCAATCCAAGATCCCACAAGCCCACAACACATAACACATACGTCTTTTTTCCCCTTAACATTTGGGAAGAATCAAAAATCCAAACAAAACACTCTCATAATTTTTTTTTCGAATTTAGGGACCAAATAATTACCCACTATGCCAAAGAAAAAACCCCATGGGAAACTTAACCACTTTTTATAGTTTTTTGCAAAGGAACACAACCTCCCTCCGCTCTCTTTTTCCCCAATAGTTTTCTCCTTTGCTGAGGGTGAAGCAAAGTGGGGAATCTCTTCAACAAAATTTGAAACAAATAAGCATACAAAAACCTTTTTTTAAAATTTTCAAAACCTTTCCCACCCAACAAAAATTCATCATTGGAAAAAACTAAGATCACAATTTATAATTAGGAAGCAGGAAAAAGGGTCCAACACCCAAACTCACCAAATCCCCTCAATTTGGGCCCTTTCCGAGGGTCATTAGCTTTTCCCTTGAAGCTGCCTAGGCCATCCCATGGCTTAATTATATATGTGTAGGGTTAACCCCGGGGACCGCCCTTGGGCCCCCACGGTCAGTTTAAAACATCAGCGACTAATTACATATGCTTTTTATGTTTTGGGGCGAACGCGCACCCCCATCGGGAACACGGGGCGGACCGCGAAGGGATGTGTTTGGGTTGGGCAATCCCCGCTTTGGGGCGCGTGCCATGAAAAGGTTTTAGGGCAAGCGGGGGCGGGTTTTCGCGACGTCCTCCTCGGTGCCCCTGCAAAAAAAATGAACTCAATCCCAAAATCTCCTTCACTGGGGTAAGGGGACCAATGGATGACGGGGAAAGTCCTCCTAATCTTTGACTCTGATTCCAAATTTCCCCCCGCCGCGACTCCGCTTTGGAAGTTTTTGGGTGGGGGGCGCGGCGCTACAAAATGCAGGGAATTGGGAAGGAGGCCCTCATGTCTCTGCTGGGTAGTGGCAGGGTGCGGGGAACCGGCCTATGAGGGGGCGGGGTTGGCGAGCCCGTTTGATGTGGCTTCGTGGGGTGCCACTTAAACGAGGATGATCCGAGCAGCGGGGTTTACTAGCTTGGGGGGCGTGCACGATGCGGTACTACCGGGGGGCTGATTTGAGGGAGGAAATGAGGCAATCTGTGCTCAGTATTCCACCCGGGCGTGCCTCTGGGGGAGGGACAAAAAGGGGGAGGATGGCGTCCCTGGCGGGGTTGGTGCAAAGGGGAGGGAAGGGCAGGGGGGCCCGGGTTTTGGGGACAAGGGAGGGGTTTTTTTTTTCCTTCCTATTTTTTGGCCCCGGGGAGCAAGGGGTCGGGAAAAACTTCAAACCCCGGCCCCATAGACGGGTCCCTTCAAATTTTTTTGTTTTAAAAAGACTTTTAAATATGAATTTTTGACAATACCACATATCCCCCTTGTATGACAAAGTTCTTTAGTAAAACTTTTTGCTTGCTTTATACTTTAATAGCCCTAGTTTTTTTTTACTTTTACCTTTACCCCCGAGGGCAAGCAAAGAGGTAAGTAGGGGGATCTTCCCGACGTAAGAATGACATAAAATTTTACATAATTAAAATATCGTCAAAAAACCCTTTGGGGTTTAAAAAAAAGGGGAGAATAACATAGCAAAAGCATATTTTTTCAATAATTGGGTTTCCCCTTTTACCATTTAGTATTTTTATGCACGAATTGACAAATGGGGCAAATTTTTAGCCTGGGGCCCCCTAGGGGGTCGGCCGACCCCACTAATTAAGGGGGCCCCCAAGGCCCCCATGTGTCCATAATCCAAAGAGAAACCCCCTAAGTGAAGATTCGCCCCCTTTGGAAACCCTCTTGCTTTTTCTCAACGGCTTAGAAACAAAGCAAAAAGGGAAAATGGGCCCACAAACTTTCTCAGAAAAATGCCAAACCCTTTCCAAAGTGCCCCAAAGACATGTGGGCCATGCTCCACACAAAAAAGGGGGGCCAAAGGGAAAAACCACGGGCGGAAACCCAAACCTTTGGGGATGGCCCCAGAGGCCCCCCACAGGGCCCCCCGACCTTTTTGGGCAAACCCTTTTAGAAGGAGTTGGGGGGCCCAAACCCACCAAAGGGGGGTCGACCGACTTACCCCGGGGGCTCAAAAGCTTCCCCCCATCCCCACCGCCTTTCCCGCATGCCGCCAGGGATCAAATTTAACCCACCATTGGTTTTAAAAACTGTTTCAATGATGGTTTTTATCCTACCCGGGGGCTGATGAAAGGGGGGCCGGAAAACGCACTGAACCGGATAACCCCACTCCACCTCTCGCTATAAATACCCCCTAGGGCCCTTTACCTCATTCATGCCTCATTTGGGAAAAAAACCCCGATTGCGTAGCTTGGTGTAATGCATGCTAGTTTGGGAAAAGAGTGAGGGGAAACCCCCGGAGCAGAGCTGGGCCTCTAGCGTTTTTCCTGGTTGTACCTTTAACGGATGCGATTCCCCTTTTAAGGGCGCACTTGTAAGTTTATTTTTTAGATCCTTTATAACATTCAATACCCCTAAATTCGGGGACAAGCTGTTATAAAATCTTTTCACGCTTGTTCATCACTTTACTTTAAGTAGAGTGCTTTAACCCTTAAAACTTGGGGTTTAATGTATAAGAAAAGTAGACGTGGTTCCCAGACTAAACTTTAAACCCTTTTTAAAAAGCCTTTTTGGGATGGATTGTTTGTGGGAGCTAGTAGGTGGTTTTTATCCCTTTTCTATTTTTTTGTATTTCCACCATGTTGAACCCTAAGTTCTTAAAAAGGGAGGGGGCCCCAATACAACATGAGGCGCGGTCCGATTAGGTTTTGTCCCCCTTTCTATCTATCCCACCCCTCCTGCAAGAGAAGGGCTAATAAAGCCCCGTATAAACGAGCCTTTTTCCTAGTTTGATATCCTTTTCTATAGTGAACCCTCAAACCCCAAATATCATAGTCCTTCCCCCCGTCCACATAAGGAAAATAACCTTTACCTAGTTAATTCACTTCTCGTTCCCTGAGGAAAATACATACCTAGAATACCCCCCGGGGAAACTACACTTCTAGTCGTACGCTTGCGGTTTTTTTCCCGGGGGCCCCCTTTCTAGGTTCCCAAAAGTGCATCCGAAGTGTCCCACCCCTCTGTTGTCTCAGGAAAAGGAGGGCCGGGCGCTTTTCTTGTCCGGACAGGGAGCTCCGGACCCTGGGTCCAGAAAAAGGTGCTTTTCGGGTGTCTTTTGGGGGGTTTCTGGTGCAATTTTCCCCCAACGCTGGGGAGCGTCGGGCCGGAAAAAACGGTCTGGATTGTGGGAGACAGGTGGGGAGCAGAGGTGAAGGGCGAAAAAAGAAATTTTCCCCAAAAGGAAGGGGTCCAGAACCCTGGGGTGTTAAATTCCCGACCGTGAAAGTGACCGTCCAAAAAGGGTTCGTCCCGGAAAAATGTTTTAAAAAAGCGCGTCTGTGCTGGGGAGGGGCGTCCGGAAAACTTGAAAGGTCCGGGCCCTCACCCGAGCTTACCGTCCGGAGGGCACAAAAAAAGGAAGTGGGTTTTTTAGGGGGTTAAAAAGGCTAGTTTTAGTAGGGCTATATAAGGTGATATGGGCCCCCCTTTTGGGGGCCCTCCTTTTCACATTTTTGTCACTCACAACACTTGTTCCCTTTGTGAGAGCCCCCACTGTTGGGATTTCTTAAAAGCAAACAGATAAAACCGCAAACCCCACGGGTACCGTGGAAATTTTAAACCCTGAGTATTCCCAAAGGGGATAAAACAACCCGGGGGAAAGTGGGAAATTGAAATAGAAAAGAACTAAGAACGTCGAAGGGTAGATAATATAACTTGGGGGAGAGATTTTTGAGTTTTCTAAAAGGGGGTATCCAATCAAAGGTCCACTATACCTACTTACTTTGGGCCAACAGTACCTTCCCGACTCTCCCATAAAGACTGGGGAAAAAGGAATCGGGGGGAGGCTGCCAAAACTCTACGAAAACACCAACCTGAAGGGTTTGGCCAAAGGCCCCCCTTAAACTATCCCCCCCCCTTGGGGTTTCCACAACAACCTAGGATTGGGGGCAAACTCATAAAAACCCATCTAACAAAACTCTAAACAAATTTTTTTTCACCCTAATCCGAATTCAAAACTAAACACTCGATACGACCGGGGAAACCCGTAAATGAATTTAAAATAAGAACTGAATAAAAAATACTTAGAAATAAAAAAATGGGAAAACCTGGAGATTGGTCCGAACCAGATGCTGCAAAATACAATGTTTTAAGGGAAAATCCACAGATCCGGCTCCTCCTTTGCTCTCTCCCCCCTCTCCTTTAAACCCCCCCAATTACATCCAGATGAATTAGAACTAGAAGAACTAATCTAGACAACTAAGGGAAACCCCTCCTTCTCTACATCTAATTGAAACCCCGCTTTTGCTCTGGAGAAAAATAAAGAATGGGAAAACCTCGGGGGGCAGGGACCTTCTTATAAGCCTCCCAAATGAACGCGTTCCCTCTGAACAAACCGACCTTAACGAAGGGTTTTTGATTGATCCTCAAAGGGGGTGGAGAATGACCCCCGAAGTTGGCCTTGATTGGCCAGAATAGTAGGGGCGGGCACCCTAGAGGTCAGGGCGGGCGCCCGACTCCGGGCCCCCTTTTGCCCCCTTTTGTTCTGGTGTCCTGGGAAACCCCCTAGAGTATAGAAAATTGTGGGGGTTGATAATTATCTCTATGTAAAAATGAACATGTGGGGCCCTTTTCCCTTTGGAATTTTCCCGATAATCCCCGTAGAAAAAAGACATTCACCAAAACTTGTGGAATTCTGTTAGTAAAAACCCTATTTCTAGCTATTGGTTTCATTTAGATCCTTTTCCTTGTTTATTGAGGGTTAAAATTGGTACTAAGGACCGTCAACAACATCCCCCAAGCTACCTTTGCTCGTCCTTGAGCAAAGATGAACTCGATGATGGATCAGGAGTTGCTACAATGCTTTCCACCCCTTAAAGGTACACATGCTTCAAACAAAATTCTCCATGGATAAGAGTAAACTATTCTGACTTCAAACTTCCCCCTTTTAAACCTTTAACCATGGGGCTTATAGCCATCACTTGGGTCTTGAGAAATTGAAAAGTAGAATGATCAAGCCAAGTACTATGTCTCAAGCTCTTCAGTTTACCTTCATCCTGGAGTTTAGCAAAGTTTTAAAAATAAAACTCAAAGTCTCTTTTCTATGACCCCTCAAGTCTCTCAATATATAGTATTTTTTGGATCCTAAACCAAGGCAACAATGGTTTTTTGCCTTCTCTCAGAATATTATTTGGAACAAGCAAAGTAGCAATGTGCCTTTTCTCTCTCACCCTATAACTAATGGGCAATATATGGAGTTCATAGGTGGGGGGGAAAACAACGCATACATACTTGCAAAACATATATTGTAAAGTCAAACAAGGGAAATCCAGAGAAACAGGTCATAACAAATCAAATCAAGATGTGCATGTGTATGAGATATATGGTGGATGTATGAGGGTGGATATGTGGTAAATATAATAATGGTGTATGGTGGATATATGAGGGGTATGATGGAAACCTAAGTCTACTCTGCTCCTTTTGAATACATATATACTACCTCTCTCTTTTAAAACTTGAACTTTGAGAGAACTTAGGCTTGCTCTTTAATTTTTTTTATTTTTTTTAGAGAGGTGGGCATCTAAGTACCCATTGTTTTGATAGGACACTTGTCCATGTTTTACTCTCTTTTTTTTTTTTGACAACCCAAGTCTCTTTCTATAATAACCTTTTGAGAGATGATAACAAGGAAATCCTTGGAGCAGTTAAAACTTGGTAATGGAATATATGGATAGGTGGAGAACTGGGATTTTTTGGTTACTTACTCCCAGGATAGGAGCAAAGTTTTTTTTCTGGTGGATCTGAATGACATATATGTGGATGCGTACTTCCGGGGTAGAAGTAGCATATATGATGGAGTGTACGTGATCTTGATTTTAAAAGCATGACAAGTCCCCTAAGGGTCAACAAAGCTTGACAAAACTCAATGCAAATACAAGCAGTAAATATGATAGCGAATGTTTTCCTAATCTACCTGGCATGTATATAGGGTTGTGGTAGGAATTCAAGCTCTCGTCATACAAGAATTCATCATGTAATATTTTTTAATTTTCAAAAGATAAATTCTTTCAGAACTCCAGTATTGCTAGGAACAAGAAAACAGTAGCTCAACTTTCTCATACATACCTATAAAACTACCTAGACTTAGCTTAAGCATTCGCAACTCACAAGTTTTAGGTTCAGAGTAAATCTTATTAAAAAACCAGTTATGTCTAAAATTTCGGAGAATTCAAGGTTGAAAACTAGGTACTTGAAAAGAATAACGGAAGAGCAACTATTCATCATTTCCATAGAGTTATCTTCAGAGTTCTTCATTTTATTATTAGCAACTTCTAAACACACCATTATTATTACTAAATAGGAAACTCTATTAAGGATAAAGTAGACAATAAAAAGTATCTAAGTTGTAACTCTTATGATTAAGTGTAACCTTCATGTGCTCCACATTTTTTTTGAATTTATTTATGTAACTAATATCTAAAATTTAAAACCCAAGTGAATAAGGATACTTAACTAGGTACATGGGGGTGCTCTCCCCCAAGCTGGATGTTACATAGTTTAATTCGTTTAGACAGTGGGAGACTTACTTCACTTCTCTGAGACTTTTAAAGATGGGAGTTGATGTATTTTTACTTTTCAAAGTAATGAAGTTATCTAATCCTGTCTATCTTTCCAAATCCTGCTAAACTCAAATAGAAAACAAAGCTCGGGAACAGATTAAGCGTTAGCGGTAAACCATTTATGCCTTGATTGCCTAGAGCCTTACAGAATTCGAATATTCAAATATATTTTTAGATTTTCAATTTTATATGCAAATGACTAATGCAGTATTTTTTATGCCTCCACAGTAAATAGTTGGAAGACTTATTCACATGGGGCTTAAAGGTTTTCTTTCTATGATGCATTGCAATGCAATAATAAGATATGCTATGATTAAGATTATTATCAATGGATTATACTAAGAAAGATATATATAAATAAAACTAAAAAAAATTTATGGAAATAAATATCTAGAGGCAACAATGCAATGCAAAGGAAAATCAATATGCAGATAACTTACCGAGTTTTTACCTTCCGGCTAAGGTTCGGAGATTTAAAGGTCCGTCGAACCGGACCTCTCTTCTGGTTCAAATGTCTGAAGGAGCGTTGGGCCCACCCCCTAATGGATTCTTGGATGTTTGCTCTTCTTTTGTTGGTGTTTCCGATGAAGCCTCTTTCCTCTTCCACACTTCCTCAGTCTGAGGTTCTGCTTTCTCTTTCCTCTGTAGCAAGTGATACATCCTCTGTTGGTGGTTACACTTCTTTTCTCAGGAGAAATTCTATCTTTATTATTTAATTGATCTTCATATCTTGTTAATTCTCCCATAAAAGTCTGTCCATCCATCCCTTTGGGGGCTTGTTTTTTTTTCTTCAGGAAATTAGAAGTGGATTTCTCATGATTTCATGGAGATAATTGCGCTAAATGGTGTTGAGGAAAAAATCTCGAATGAGGGGGACTTCATCTTCATCTCCCATATCTTGAACCATGAAGTCGGTGGGAACATAGTGATCTCCCGATCATGATGTCTTTTGTTATTCCTTAGACATTATGTTGATGCTTCATCCAATATCACAGAATATCTGTAGAATGCACTTTCCTTGATCTTGCAATCAATGGTAGGTACTCTTGGATCATCTAGCTTAGAGAGGTGATAGAAGGTGTTGATCATAAACCCCGAATTAATAGTGCTAAAATTATCTGGGTCTTCTCTTGGTTTTTGAGCTTTACTCTTCCTCCTTCTATTGTTGATGTTCTTTTTTCTTTGAGCAGCAGTTGTAATCCTTGTAGATGTAGGTCTCTTAGGATGAGTAAGGGCCTTGAGTGTATGCTTCATGAAAGTGAATCTCTCCGTCCCCATCCTTGATAGTAAAATAAAATCTTGGCGCTATCCGTGTAACGATGGCATTATCTGTTCTTATGAATGAGCATCCCAAGATAATGAGTGCTTTCGCATCTCCGCTTGTTTCTTCAATCACAAGGTTTTTACCTATACGAACGAGTGTCCCCAAATCGTATGCTGACATATTAAGGACTTCCTTGGGATAGCATAGTGTCTGATCTGCAAGCTTCGCATGATGTTCACACTTGCTCCAAGGTTACAGATAGCTTCTAAAAGAACTCCCTTAGATAGCATAGTGTCTGATCTGCAAGTTGGCATGATGTTGACAAATTGTTCCAAGGTCACAGACCACTTCTTCAAAGTGTAAGCTCCAATGGGGATTGGAATGACAGGTCTCCCCGGGGTCTCCTTTCTTCATTGGTAGGGTGTCATCCACCCATGCTCTTGATGGCATGGTGAAGAAGTGTCCTGCTCATAGAAACAAGGTGTTGACACAAAATGTGACGCACTGTGCCCAACACACAGCAAGCTAGAAAGCGTAGCTTCAATCGGGTGCCCGGGTGTTTCGGAGTCCGGAAACGTGCCAGTCAGTTTGACATGAAACTAATAAGGGATGAAAATTATTAGATATAAAACTGGAACATGCTGGATGAGACCAGACAGTTCCATATATACGGCCCTGAAGCCACTTACGACGACATATAGCTATAGAAGCTATCTGCCAACAAGATTTATAGATCATTCGGCTAAAACAAACAATAAGCATGTGAAAAAGTTGGTAGCCGAACGTGCATTGCATGAAAAAGTACGTATGGATGAATCATAATTAACTATGAGTTAAAGCATAACCAAGCTCGGCAAATCCAACCGAGTTGGGGTCCATGATGAAGGAACATATAAGAAAACACGATTAAACTAATCTAAAGCCTGCGTCTGCCGCACGACACCCAACATTATCAAAGCTTAAATGTGGTTAACATGTATGAACCCGCAACACGAAACAATCTAGATCTAAACTAATTCAGCTACTATGACCATGAGATCTATTCGTATAAACAATATGATTAACTATTAAAACAAGAATAGATCTATAAGAAAAGATAAAGCCGAACTGTATAAATCTAGATTGGGCAAAAGAGTGTTGCAAATATATAACAAATATAAAACATGCAACACGTAGTAACTTGATGAATCTACTAGATCTTGCCAAATCGAATAGAGCCGATAACTATCTTGCTTTTGCTAAGCATATCGAGCAAGCACCTACCGCACGGTGTGTACTCATAAATGAAACATCAGCGAAGACTTATGGATTGTCAAGCAAAGATCCGCCGCACGATCATTGAAAACAAACAAGACTACTTGCATCAACATCTAAATCCACCGCATGATACTAGACATGATAGCAAGGTTCCGGGACTTACGGAGGTCGAGGGATCGTGTTTCCTCTCCAAGAACTCGACGACACGAAAAAGGACTCAAAGGGTTGGCACGGGGCGACTGTATTGTATTGGGTTTGTGAACATTTTTTACAAAGGCCAAGGGCTTTATTTATACCCTGGTCAAAAAAGAGTCCTAAAAGGACACGATTACAAAACATTAAAGGAAAACACGACATCTAACCCTAGCCTTTCTTTCGGATCTTTATTTACTTAATCGTCGTGAAGTTTGTCGCCCGAATTCGGTTCTCGCTTACCGTCTTTATCCCTTCTTCAACGAAAACCTTCCTTTCTAGAATACCGAACGCATGATTATTTAGCCGAACCTTTGGCAACTACTGATTGTTTGGGAATTTTTGCTGACTCCTTTGGAGACTACCAACCGCACACGCGTTTGCCGAATACTCTGATTTTGTACTGGCCTACCTGTCATTCTATCGAGCATACCAAAACCCAAAGTGTTAACACAGGGCCCCCTCAATTTTGGGATAAAAGTTGTTTTGTCCTCAAATTGACTACAAGTTCCCCCCCCCTTATTTTTTCTTTTACACACCTCGGTCTGTATGACAATGTAATCACTTTTTTTCTCCCGACTAAACATACCGACTAAAATTTAGCTTCCTGAATCGAAGAAAATGCAGATTGCTCCCGTCTTCCCTAACTAGAAATGGCCAAACCGCTCCTATCCTTTTTCCCTTAAGGAAATAGCCAACCAAATCTTGATTTACAAAAGTTTGCCCAACCCAAATAAGGGCCCATCCAAGTGGAAAACCCCAACTCGTCGCTTGGAAATTCCCATTGGGCTTATAAATAAACCCTCTTTCTACACTCTAGTTACAGTCAAACACTTTCTCGTCTCCGTCCCTTTTCTTCTCTTGCTCAATCCAAAGGAAACCCTAGCCTCACAGTAACTTCACCAAATCCATCAATGAAGGGTCGTAACCTCGCAAGCACCTGCAGAAGAGGAAGAAGTGACATCCCCAGTCTCCGTCGTCGTATGAGGTAAACTGTCTCTGACCATATTTTTACCCCATCACCTTTCTGAGTTTTTATTATTATTATCTATTTCTAAAAGGTGAAGTTGACCCTTTGGACACGCTAGTGCTCCTTAAACCAGCGCTCGACTTGGATGAGGAATCTGTAATTGATCCTCTTGCAGAACTATTTGCGGCGAAGAAAAAGATTAGCCAAATGGAATGCTTGATTCCGATTTCCAAAAAGCACTTTTTGATGCCAAACAGGCGCAAAAGGAGAATAAGGAAGAGGCCAAGAAGGCTGCTGAGAAAATCATCGGTGAGCAAATATGACCTTATTTTTCTCCCATTTGTGTGATGTTCCAGGGTCCGATTGCCTTTCCACTTTTCCAGATTTGTCAACGAGACTAGAAGCTCTTCAGATGCAAGGGAACGCATCGCAAATCTTGTGAATGCTGTCGGCGAGACAGTCATTGAGAGGGTAGAAAACTTTCCCCCGAAGGTGACTGAATGGCTTACCAGGGCATTGAACTTGGTGCCACACTCCCCTTGGTGCCGTTCAAGCTTACACCGGGACAAGACTTCCGCACCTGACGTGTTTAAAGGGAAATATCGTGGAAGAAATGGTGACTAACTCTGACGCCATGGAACAGCAGGAAAAATTATCAGTGAAGCCACCAATCCTCATTATTTAATCCACAAAGTTCGTGATAAAATGAATTGATCAAAATGCAGTCTTGTTGACAACTTTGTAATTATGATAACCACTAACTCCGACCATTGTTTTTTCTGAGATGAATCCATCGAGATTCATTTTTTCTATCTCTGGAATGTATCTTATTTTGTATTTCTATTTGCTTGTAATGTAATCAGCCTTTGTATTCCCCTTTGGTAATCCAATTGCCTCTAGTTTTGCAGATACCGATTATTTTCGTTTCCCCTGCATAAATTTAAATTCTGAGAATGATGAACCTAATGATTGTTGCTCAAATCCTTATGAAACCACCTTGATTGTGTTTAAAATTTTTTTGCTCTAAAGCACACACATCGGTCGGCTATTCTCTAAGTCATTAGAGTATTTTTTCGGCTAAAGGCGATATCTGCATATCGGCTATTCCGTGTACAAAGCTTCTTAAGTCTGTTTATGCATCAACCACGACACTGGGATGGAATTCTTAAAAAATCTCCTATTAATAGCTCTAGTAAATTCTTCTCCCAGTAAGTCTTCAATATAAAACGCATTACCAGGTGAAACACCTCACTATCCGAAAAGGTCCTTCCCAGTTCGGAGACCATTTGCCGAACGTTTTAAATCCTTTGTCCCAATCGGTATATATTTTTCCAAACTAAATCACCCTCTTCAAATTGCTTCTCTTTGACCTTTCTGTTGTAACTTGGCAACACGTATTTTTGTTTTCTCAATATTCTCCAACGCTTTAAGACGAACCAAATGTAAATCCTCCAATTCATCCATCATCAGATCCTTTAATCTTCTTTCTTCAAATCTTTTTTGCAATGAAAACTCGCCTGGAACCCGACTACAGCTCCCATGGTAACACAACATGATGCCCATAAACCAACTCGTAGGAACGCCCGAGTAAACCCATACAACCATTCGATAAGCCCATAAAGCCTCATTAAGAACCGAATGCACTTCTTCGGCTTTTCATCGATCTTCTTCTGAAAAATTTTAATCTTTATTTTATTTGATGCCTCAGCTTGGCGATTCGTTTCCCTGCATAATAAGAGAAGAATTATATAATTTGATTCCCTGTCTCGGCAAAATCACAAAACTCAGATGAAATGAATTGATTCCCCCTGATCTATCGTTATAGTCTGAGAATTCCAAACCTGTGAATTATATCTCCTTAACAAAATTGATCATGTTTTTCTATGTAACCTTCTTCAAAGGAATAGCTTAAACCCACTTGTAAAATAATCATAGCTAACAGCACAAACTATGTCCTTTGCTAAAGGGGAGGATTAATCTGACCAAATTTTAAATCTACGCCCCATCCTCTAAATGGCCAAGGCTTATAATTGGGTTAAAGTCGATGCAGGAGCTCTCTGAATGGTTGCCAAATCTCTGACAATTTTAAAACACCCCTTGTAATATTCAAAACAATTTTCAAGCATCGGTCAAACCAAAAATAACCAGTTCTCCTAATTATCCACTTCATTCTTAAGCGATTGATGTGCACCACACACTCCTTCATGTACTTCATACATCACTCTCTGGCCTCTCCTTTACTCAAGCACTTGGGGAGTACCCCATCTATAGATTTATAGTACAACTGATCATCAAGGACACAAACTTGAGGGCTTTGTATCTGAGCTTTTGGAAACTTTCTCCGATGGATTCTTTAAGTAATCGTAACCTCGTTTCTCCAGTCATCAATTACCCGATTCTCATCCAAAGCGTTAATCTCTTGATCCTCTCCGGTATCCTAAGCATTTTTGAGCTAGTTTATTTGCTTCTTTCATTATACCCCTAGGATATGATGCAATGTCCCCTAAAATTCTTCAAAAGCTCTCGGCACTCTTCATAATATTCTCTTAATATTTCATTCTTGCATTCATTTTGGCCGAGTAATTGGGTTAATTACAAACTCAGAATCTTCAAAGATCTCAACAAAAACAGCCTTTTTTCAACAAGAAGTCGAAGCCCTCTAAGTAAGTGCTTCATACTTACTTGATTTTAATAACAGGGAACTCAATAGGGATGACATATTTAAAAATTACCCCTCGGGAGAAACCAAGAAAATACCAGCACCACCACCTCTACAAACAAGATGAACCATGAAAGAACAAAGTCCAAGGTGCAATACTTATCATGTTAGCAGAAGGATCACGATGATGGGTAACAAAATCGGCAAAAAATTTGACCCTTCACTCCCTTTTGCCGATTCATACTTCAATTCAAATTCTGATAAACCCAAAAATCCACTTGCCAATCCTCCCATTTAAAATTTGGGCATTGATAACAAATGTTTTTTACATCAAATTCAGAATCAACCACACATTCAGCATTAAAACGGGTAGTGCGAAACTTGTACATGAATAAATACACCAAGCAAATTTTTCTCCACACCCAATACCTTGTTTGGGGATCTAGTAGTTTTTCGTCTAAGGTAAGCTATTACTCTTTCTTTTTCTTCAAACTCTTGCATGAGGCCGATCCTATGTTTAGGCTGTCGGCCGCCACGTACAACTTAAAAGGCTTACAAGCGTAGAGGTATCAATACAGTGGCGCCTTCATGTATTTCTTTATTTCATCAAAATCCTTCTGTTGTACTTCACCCCATCCCAATCCTTGATCCTTTTTAACTTCAACAGTGGAGAGAAAAGCAAAACTCTTTCGGACAAGTTAGATATGAATCTCTTACAAAATTATTTTGCCGACAGTGATTGCAATTCTGTGAGATTGGCTGGAGGGAAAACCCTTTGTCTATTGCTTCCATGCTTTTCTTACCGATTTTCGATCCTCCTTTATGGACTAAAAATCCTAGAAACCTCACCAGCTGAGACTCCAAAGGCGCACTTTTTTGGTTCATCTTTAAACCATCCTTCCTAGTGCACTCCAAAGTCCTCCTTAGATCAACTAAATGCCCTTCTGATTCCTGGATTTGACCACCACATCATCAATAAGATCTCCAAAATTTTTCCCAAATCAACTCGTGGAAAATAAAGTTCATGGCTCTCTGATAATTGCACCGGCATGAAAACCCCAAACTCAAATAACCCAATATACCAGACTCTAAAGCTTCTTTGAAATATCCTCTATTGCCATAAAGATCTGGTTTTTAGCCAGCATTACCATCCAAAAGTTTATGACTTCATAACCAGCCGATGCATCAACAAGTAAAATGGGCAACCGACATGGGGTAACCATCCATTAGAGTGGCTTTATTGAGATCTCTAAAGTCAATGCAGACTCTCATCTTCCATTCTTCTTATACACTGGTACTATACTTGAAATCCACTCTGCATACCTGCATGCCGAATTGAAATTTGCTTCTAATAATCTTTCAACTTCTTTTTTCACATCGGTCAATACCTCCTCTTTAAAAATTTTACAAGGAGGTTATTTAAAAGGGGACGAAAACCCAGGCTTGATGGGCAATCGATGCTCAACAATAGAACGATCCAATCCGGGCATCTCTGTGTAATCCCAAGCAAAACAATCCTTGTACCCTTCAGAAGGTTTATCAATTTTAATCATACTCTGGTCTAAATTTGCACTGATATACATCGCCTTGGTTTATATCAATCACCACATTTATCTCCTCTACTTATCGGCCCCACATAAAGCCACGTCCTAACTTTCCTTTGTTTCCATCGATCGGGTTCTCCATTAAAAATTTCTTTAGACCGACTGCTTGGATCGGTTTTGTTTTATCCTTGTTGAAGACATTCACAGGACATTCTTCCATACTCTTCCAGAGAAACAAACGACGCCATCATATTCCCAGTAAGTAGCTTTGTAGCGAGCAACACTTACCGAGTCATCACATGAACAACTTCAACATCATCTCCAATCCACTGAATAAGAACCTGATGCATGTTGAAGGTATGCAGCAGTTAGCATGGATCCAATCTCTCCCAAAAGCAACTCTATTCCCCCTTGCCATTGATGACAAAAAAAAGTAATAATCAAAGTTTTTTGATCCAATCATCAACTCAACATGCACAACTCCTCGGGTGTCAGAAGGATTGCCAGCAAAATCACTGAGTACCAAAGTCAGCTTTTAGCAGTTCCTCATTGTCATCCCGAGCTTCCTAAAGGTGTATAAGCATATATTGATGGTAGCTCCTCCATCAAAAAACATCTTGGTCAGGAATTGCCATTGGGCGTACCCCATCACATAAAGTGGGTTCAATGTCGATTTGTGCCGGCTTATCGAAAACCGCCCCGTTCGTTAGGACAAGTTGGGGCCCTCAGATCATGATTTCTCACTCTCATCGAATCGGAGTAACACTACTTCTGGATATCCGGGCTTCTGGAGCTAAGAACTCTAATGGAATAAAGAAAGCCATAAACGCATTAGCCGACTGGGTCTTCCTTATCAGGCTTTTCCTTAGGAAACCCCCACTTTTTTCTTTTTGCAACTGTCCCGTCCAACTCTTTGTTCCCCCAAGCGTTGTACCCTTCTTTTTTGGGTTTTCCTCACCCTGGGGGACCCCCATTGTCCTTTTTTGCCACACCTACTCACCGACTCTTCTTCCCCAGCGCCTTCTTCATAATGGATCCACCCTTGATCGGCAAATCTCTTTTCGCCGATTTCCAGAGCTATCCAATTTTTTCACGCCGATCGTCCTCAGTAAAACCTGCTCTAAGCCTTTTATGGACTTGGATGCATTGACCCCGAGACTGCTATACTCTGAATATTGGTCACTCATTTCAGACAATTATCTTTAGTAGGCAGCTTCAAGTCTTCATTCCAACAATGTTTAAAGAATGAGCATTTCCCCCAATGAGACTGTTCCTGCTCTCTCAGTACTCTTGCTCCCTCTGGGAACATCTCTTCCTCATACCTCTGATGTTCCTCCATAACTCGTTTCCCCGAATACCTTCGCTTCCAATACCGTTCTTGCTCCCATCGCCATTTGTTCAAAAGAATCCGTGTCGTGACTCTGGCTTAGAAGTTTCCCCTCTCTTGGTTTTTATTTTTCTGAACCGAGCCTATTGCCGAAATCTTCATTGTAATTTGCCGATCCGGTCAACAGCACCAGTTTTCTTAGCTCTGTCTGAGGTTAACACATTCACTTTGCCTTGTCCCTTTAGAGCTTTCTATAGCAACCATGTTCATGGAGAAGGGCCACTATGTTCTGTGCAAAAGGATTAGCATCAAATTTTAAATGCCCTTCTTGAAAGCTTTCTGAATCCGCATTCTGAATACTCGGCAATCATTTATGGGAAAGAAAAATTGGGATTGTGGTAGCCGCAAAACTTTTAATTCTCTCACCCCTTCAGGGCGTAGCATGGAGTGCCCTTCCCAGCAACTTGATACGCCCTTCTTTAGCAACATCTCAAACAACTTGTCTGACTTGGAGACATCAAAGTCGTACATACCCTTCTGCTGCCTCAACCAGCGTTGACTGACCTGAGTTGGTTCTTTCCCCCAGACCAAAATTTGGCTGTGGCTATTTCAAACTTCATCATCGAAATTTTTTGCTTCCTCGAACGAAACTTTGATACCCTCTCATTAGCCACATCACCCTTCTAGAAACGTTGTCTCTTTTGAACCCTTGGGCCCGATTACTCACATGGCTAACGCTGTACCCGCTGACCCAAAGGGCATCAAAATCCATGCCGAACAGCTTCTCCTGACATTCGATTGCATGCCCGCTATTGCCATCCCTGGCAACGGGCATCTGGTAGTTTAAGGAGTAGAAGAGGTTTTTAGTCCCCCCTGAACCTGCGGAATACTCCTGGGGTGTTTCATTGGCTCCTGCTTCAAGCTCATAAGGGCATTTGTTTTCTTTCATTTTACCTGTAAAGAAAAATGAATGAAACTTCTGCTCCAATTCTGCCAAGTACCAATGAAATTAACCGCAGAGACGTGAACCACGTGAAAGCCGGGTCTGTCAGAGACAACGGGAAATACCGAATCCTCCAAGCTTCATCAGCAATGCCTCTCCAACTTCATTAAGTATCAGCTGATGTCTCTATGTGCTAGTATCATCCTCCAGAAAACCTGGTCAGGACTATGGGAGGTTTTACTCTCGGAGGAGTGCAACTCGTTATACCACTCTGGTAAGGGACTTGTATGCATAGGACTGGCTCTTTGGCTTCAGGCTAAACTGATTTTGCATCATATCCGCCCATCCTTTCATGATGAGCTCAATTTTTCGAGTTTGGAGCTCCAGTGTCTACCCTTCAAAAGCCAAACCTGCAGAGTTCTTATAAACCCCGGATTTAGAAAAAGTCAATAGCATTGAATCGGCAAATTCCTGATATCCTCCTCCATACATTTTTTCTGCAACCTGTTCGCAGCTGGAGACACCTTGAAAGCCGATTGTGGACGTTTCCCGTTGCACCGAACGTGAGCTGGCCATAATCATGGGGTGTTGTTTTTTTTGGTGAGGAGCCATCCCACCTTGGTTCATGCCAGATGTCTCGCCATCTTCAGCAATTTTTTCCTGCGTTTCGGCATATTGAACAATGGCCGCCCTTTTCATTGGACCAATGGTTTTCCTCAAAGCATTTACGGGGGATGGACTGAAAAGTACTGACCATGATTGAGCGAAAGGTATTCCCGGAAAGCATATATGAATTTCCTCAAGTTTCACTCATACTTTATAAACCATCTCAGACATCTTCGAGCATCTCTTCTTCGGGGTAATCATTTGATGTGGGAAAGGGGAGTTCTCGAAGCTACGCTTCTGAAAAACCTTGTTGCTTTTATTCTTTGAAAAGGACAGCAAGCACTTCTACTGAAACTCATCACAAGCTTTTCTGGACTGTATTCCTCAGTCTTCTGGCAACTCATCTATAGTCACATCCAAACCTTTGGCTGTTATCGAATTCAACCATGATGAAAAAGTGTATAATCCCACCGGGTGTCCAAAAAGTGTTGACACAAAAGTGATGCACTGTGACCAACACACAGCAAGCCGAAAGCGTACTTCAATCGGGTGCCCGGGTTTTCGGAGTCCGAAAAGTGCCAGTCATTTTACCTGAAACAACAAGGGATGAAAATTATTAGATATAAAACTGGAACATGCCGGATGAGACCAGACACTCCATATATAACACCCTGAAGCCACTTATGACGACATATAGCTATAGAACTATCTGCCAACAAGTTTATAGATCATTTGGCAAAACAAACAAAAAGGAGTGAAAAAGTTGGTAGCTGAACGTGCATTGCATGAAAAAGTACGTAGGTCAATCAAAATTAACTATGAGTTAAAGCATAACCAAGCTCGGCAAATCCAACCGAGTGGGGTCCATGACAAGGAACATATAAGAAAACAAAGATTAAACTAATCTAAAACCTGCGTCCCGCCGCACGACACCCAACATTATCAAAGCTTAAATGTGGGTTAAAAATGTATGAACCCGCAACACGTAACAATCTAGATCTAAACTAATTTGGCTAAATATGACCATGAGATCTATTTGTATGAACAATATGATTAACTATTAAAACAAAATAGAAATATAAGAAAAGATAAAAGCCGAACCGTATCAATCTAGATTGGGGCAAAAAGAGTGTTGCAAATATATAACAAATATAAAACAAGTAACACATAAATAACTTGATAAATCTACTAGATCTTGCCAAATCTAATAGACCATAACTATCCTTGCTTTTTCTAACATATCGGAGTAAGCACCATGCCGCATGGTGTTACTCATAAACAAAAATCAGTGAAGACTTCCTTGATTGTCAAGCAAGGATCCGCCGCATGATCATTGAAAACAAGCAAGACAAATTGCATCAAAAATCTAAATCCACCGCATGATACTAGACATGATAGCAAGGTTGTCGAGACTTAAAGGAGGTCGACGGATCGATGATTTTCCCCTCGAAGAACCGACGACACGACAAAGGACTCGAAGTTGGCACGGGCCGCTGTATTGTATTGGTTGTGAACAGTTTTTAACAAAGGCCAAGGGCTTATATTTATACCCTGGTCATAACATGAGTCTTAAAAGGACACAATTACAAAACATTAAAGAAAAACACGACATCTAACCCTAGCCTTTGCTTTGGGATCTTTATTTCCTTAATCGTCGTGAAGTCTGTCGCCCGATTCGGTTCTCGCTTGGCGTCTTTATCGCTTCTTCAACGAAAACCTTCCTTTCTAGAATAGCCGACCGCATGATTATTAGCCGAACCTTTGGCAACTAGCCGATTGCTTGGATTTTTGCTGACTCCTTTGGATACTAACCAACTGCAACACGCGTTTGCCGAATACTCTGAGTTTTGTACTAGCCTACCTTCATTCTATCGAGCATACCAAAATCCAGTGTTAACACAAGGCAGAGATCAAGTGCATGGGCTCTGTTGTGGAAAAACACCAACAGAACCAAAAGTTTATTCATTCTTCTCTAGCGTAAACATAGTTAGTAAAATCGAATATTTTTTTTAGCCATGACATGAGTGATATGTCAGAAGATGAGCATGAATGTAGTAGTTCAAAACATTTAGGAAATCAAATTGCAATAACACATGGAAGGATTGTATATGAATAATGTATCAATGATTGAGATCATCTTCCAAGATTTGGATATGCAACATTTTAGCCCATAAGGTTAATACTATGAGATCAAGAAGTGATACTAGGATCAAACATTAAAGAACTAACATGTTGAGATAATCAGGTTGGATCAAGTAAAGTTGCAGCTCAAACATGTTTAGATCTTTATTTATGTGAAGACCAGAATCAAAGAAAGGCTTTTAGAGTGATGCTTACTACCTTTACCATTGTCATTGGAGAATGATGGCATTGTATCCCCATGGAAGCTTCCCTTGATCAACTGGTTGTGCGTTGAGAGCTTGTCTCCTTGTTCGCTCCTTTCTCATACTTGTCTTCTGATCTTGAACTTTTCTATTGGTCTTGTCTTGAAGTTTTGTTCGCCCTCTTCCATGGATTGAATGGCTTGATTGTAGATTTTGTTCTTTGTCACTTGTCTTCTTCTCGCTCCATGGAATTCATCATGATGAATTAGCTCCCTCTCTCTTATGAAGGTTGTTGAAGTTCATGCATCTCTCTTCATCTAGTATGATTTCATCTCAGGACTTCCCAATTTGATATTGAAAGTTTCCCTACAGGGGTTAGTCCAACAAAATATCCAATATCTACTCTAGTATACTATCGGTTCAGAAATCAACCTAGACACGATGTCTAATTTGATTTAGGAAGACATTTTAACCTAACCAAGCTTAGATTAAAAAGCCTTTAAAAGTAATAATCCAAATACCTTTGATTTAAACTAAGCACCATGCATAATTTAAAAGATATATGAAAATTCTTCAAAACCTAAACATGCACTATAGCAGACAAAGGTAGATGAAAGTATTACGAGATTTACTCAAGTGAGGATGAAAAAAGTAGATGATTTTTTTAAGTAGTTGAGCATGCTTAAAGGTAAGTACAACTAAGATGATGTAGCAACATGGCACAAGATATTTTTATGGTGGGTTATCCCCCAAGCTTGAATTTTGCAAAAATCAAGATTGGATGAATGAAAATTCAATGTTGCATGATGATTGGTTGGACATACCTTATCTTGTTATCCTTCATTCTTTCTGCTCTATACCTGGAAAAGTTAGTGACAAAAATACCCGAAGGGATATAATCATATAATTCTATGCTCGTTTCACAAAGGTAAGCAACACAAGGTGAATGTTAAGATCTGAGAGATACTTGTTTTAAGATACTTAGCTTGTCCTAGGAAAACCTTTTAAGATGTGTTTTTAGTGACATGGTTTCCCTTCTATTACCTATCTCAAGATTTACACAATGAGATCTACAAAATTTGTGATAAACATATGCATCAACAACCACCCTTTTGAAGTTTTTGTAAACAGAAAGTGTTAGGGTGTTGGAGATGTCAAGTGTGGTAATGATAAAGAGAACAATGGTATGGGAGATGTCTCATATGAACATGGATTTAAAGATATGGGTATGGAGTAGATTCCATGCTCATAGATGTCATCTTCCTCTCCCATCTCTATGGTTGATTCTTCATGTAAATTCAAAATTCCACTTGGATTGGCAACTCTCAAATTGGTCTTGTTTGGGGCCTCCTCTATACTTGTATAATTCATATTTCCAAATGGAGTTAAAACTAAACCAAGACTAGAGAAAGATTTCTCCCAAACCATGGCTATACAAGCAGGCGAAGCTCATAGCCATTACCAAGAATGAGGTGAAGAAGATGGTGGAGTCTCCAACAAGTCGCCCTTTGGAGTAAAATATTTATAATTTTTGTAAGATGAATATGGTAAGGTTAGAAAGATGGTAAAAGGGAAAACAAGAAAAAGGTAAATGGATGACCATAGTTTCGAAACTAGCACAGCTACCGTTCCTGGGCAACGGCGCCAAAAACTTGTTGGTATTTCTTAACGCAAACAGATAAATCTGCAAGTGCACGGATACCGTTGTAGCTTTCACTCATGAGTATGCCAAGGATATTGATTTCCACGGGGAACGTGAAGTGTACTAGAGAAGAACTAAGAATGTCCAAGAATAGATAAGTTAACTGGTAGAGAGATTTTAGAGTTTTCTAAGGGGATATCTAATCAAAGGTCCACTATACTCTACTTACTTTGGAGCAACAGTACCTTCCCGACTCTCGATAAAGACTGGAAAAAGGTAGTCGGGAGAGGCTGCCAAAAGCTCTAACAAAACACCAACCCGAACGTGGTGGACTACAAAGGCCTTACAGAGCTGTCACCCCTGGGGCTACCACAACTATCCGTAGGATTGGCGCAAACTCAAGTAAACTCTAGTCTAGACACCACGTCTATACAATTGCTTACTACTCTAATCCGAATTCAAACTAGAGCACTCGATACGAGCGGAGATCCCGTAAATAGAATAAGTAAGAACTGAAATAAGATACTTAGAAATAATAAATGAAGAACCTGGAGATTTCTCCGAACAGATGCTACAAAGGTACAATTTGAGGAAGATCCGACAGATCCGGCTCTCCTAGCTCTCTCTCTCCTCTCTCTCACCTCTAATTACAACTAGATGAACTAGAACTAGAAGAACTAGATCTAGACAACTAGAGGGACCTCTCTCCTTCTCTACATCTAAATGAAACCCTCGCTTTTGCTCTGGAGAAGAATAATGAGATGAGATATCCTCAGGGGGGTCAGGGCCTTGCTTATATAGCCTCCTCAAATGAACGTCGGCCGTCGGATCAAACCGACCTTAAGCGAAGGTTTAGATTGATCCTCAAAGGTTGTCGAGCATGATCCGCGAAGTTGGCCCTGATTGCCAGGATAGTAGGGCGGGCGCCCTAACTCCGGCTCGTTTCACCTCCCGTTCGTTCTGGTGTCTTCTGGAACCCTCTAGAGTATAGAAAATTGTGCGGTTGATAATTATCTTTATGTAAACATGACATGTGGGACTTTCCTTGGTATTTCCTTATAACCCCCTGCAGAAACAGACATTCACCAAAACTTGTGGAATTCTATTAGTATAAACCCTAGTTTCTAGCTATTGGTTTCATTTAGATCCTTTTCCTTGTTTAGTTGACGGTTAAAATTGGTACTTAGGGACCATCAACATCCACCACTCATCTTCTTGATACACTTGCATATTTCATGAGAGATTGAGTGAACCAAGTGCATTGCTCTATTGATTGCATAATAGTGGCACTTGGTGATCATCGTCATTGCGGGAACTCTTATTATTCTTGAAGGTTGCCACCTCCTAGACGGCTTGGTGCACGAAGTCGTTTGAGCAGACGAAGGGATTGTCTCCGGCTCCGATCGGTGGATTGTGCGGGGTTCTTGAACCTTCCCCATGGAGTTCGCAAAAGTATCTCTAGTGGATTGCGCGTAGCTTGTGGATCCCTATCTTGTGTTGGTTTTGCGGCACCCGGTGATTGGTTTGGCGTGTAATGCCAAATATCGTGTGAACCTCCAAGTATGTGTATCGCTACAAAACGAGGAGTAGCTTGTTGGCAAACAAGTGAACCTCGATAAAAAAATCTTGTGTCTCATTGTCTCTACCGAGGATCTTCATTGGTTATCTATTGATTGTTTGGTACTAACTCTCCGTGGCGGTATACATTCCTACTCTAGCTTGTGAATTACTTTCTTTACATTCTTGCAAAGTAGAGTAGCTCTCTAGTCTTGTGTAGTTAGCTTAGAGCTCTCTAGTTAGCTAGCTTAGTTGTGTTCTTTAGTTTATCTCTTTCTAGTAACTAGAATTGGTAGGTGGCTTGCCTAACCGTAGTGCTAGCGCAAACTTGCTTTACGTCGTGTTTTATTCTAACAAATTTGCCTAAGTGTTGTTGTAGAAATTTTAATAGGCTATTCACCCCCCTCTAGCCATTCCTAGACCTTTCAAGTGTATGGAGCCGGTACACCGTTCTTTTGAGGCTTAACATCCCATGGTTGTTATAATGGCTCTAATCAACAATGTTAAGAGGCCACCCAAGTTGATGCACCGATTATAGCTATTGGAAGGCATTGTTGACCACCCAATCAAATCAATCAACCGGAAGGTATGGTTGGTGGTCGACAAGAAGTTGAGGTGGTAAATGAGGAGGCACCCACCGCAAACGAGGAGGAGAAGCTCCAAAACAATGACATTTGCATTAAGTGCCATCCATGATGCAATCTATAAGGAAGTCTTTGAGAAAATCAAGAACATAGAGAGTGCTCATGATGCTTGGAAGAAGCTTGAAGAGTCTTATGAGGGGACTCAATCTATGAAGGGGGCCGAGGCATACATCTTGAAGGAGAAGCTTGCAAGCTTCAAGATTAAGAAGATGAAAATGTGCCAGAGTTGTTCAATAGACTTGAGGTGCTTGTCAATGACCTCAAGTCACTTGGAGAGAAAGTGGAGAACAAGGATTTCTCATTCAAATTTTTGAGGAGTCTTCCCTCAAGATTTGAGATGCTAGTCACTCAAAATTGGTGAGAAGTGGATTGGACACAATGACACCAAACCAAGTTCTTGGTGACGTGATTACTGATGACCCCTTTAAGAGAAGACAAGGACAAAATAAGAGAAAACAAGGAGAAGAAGAAGAGTGTGGAATTCAAAGCCACATAAACATCAACGGGCAAAGCAAAGTGTGATGAATCAAGCAATAGTGATGATGATGAAGAAGAAATGGCTCTTTTTTGTCAAGAAATTTGGCAAGTTCATGAAGAAGGGCTATAGAGCAAGAAGGAGAAGAACACCTTCAAGTACAATGAGAAGGATAGAAGGGCTTCAAGTGCAATAGCAAGGATCATCTCATTGCAGATTGCCCTAAACCCATAGTGACAATGAAGATGCAAGAAGGGCAAGAAGAAAGAGAAGAACGAGAGCAAGATACTTTCAAGAAGAATAAGAAGGGAGGCTCATATGTTTGTCACTTGGGATAGTGATTAAAGTGATGATGAGAAGAGGTCAAACAAGAATAAGGCACTTGCAAGCCTGATATGAAGAACAAGAACTCTCTCTTTGACACTCCATCGACATGCTTCATAGCTAAGTCCACTAAGGGACAATCCGATGGGTGAGTGTGACTCTAGTGATGATGATGACGATGAACCCACTAAAGATAAACTAAATTTGACATGTTGGAAGATGCTAAGACTCATTTTGACATCAAAGAAAGGGGGTGGGAAAGCATTGAGCAAAGAGCTAGAAGCTCTCAAGCAATCCTTTGATGAGCTCAACCGCTCTCATGAGAGGCTAGGGGGTAGCCCATGAGAAGCTTGGGAAGGCACACTCTAAGCTTGAAAAAGCTCACTCATCTCTTGTTGATCAAAAGGAGAAAGAGCATGTCTCAACAAGTGACATGGGAATAACTTGTGACATAATCAATGAATCATTATATGAACCCATGATCATCACTCCAACTAACCCCTTCTTGGAGCACTTCTAATCTATCTCTTCTACTATTGATGACTTCACTTGTGATGCCTCATCAATGATTGAGATGAGACCCTTAAGAAGGAGGTTGGTAAGCTCACTCTAGCATTAGACAATGCCTATGGTGAGACGCTCGCTTGCTTAAGTCTTGGGTAGCCAAAGGTTCTCCCTTTGCAAAGAGGATTGGGCTATACTCAAAGAAAGGCAAGGCGGCCTTTGCAACTCCAAAGCCTCGCTTTTTTGAAGAGAAAATGTTCGGTTTTGCAATAGTTGCAAGCAAGTGGGCATGATGAGCAATATTGCAAACTAAATTCAAAGCAAGATAAAATTTACGCATGCATCTATTCCCTTTGATTCTAGTTATATGCTTACCAAGGGCAAGGAAGGTGTGATACTAAGTACATGGGTACTCCCAATGAGAGCTAAAAAAAAGAAAGCTATTTGGGTAGCTAAGTCCTTAGTCCCCTAACTTTGGAGGACCCAAACAAGTATGGGTTTCCTAAGAAAATTGAATTTTTTTTGTAGGTCAATTTTTAAAGCCAGAGGGAGGCATTGGGTGCTTTGTAGTGGGCGCACTCAACCATATACCCAGAATTCAAGAATGTTCAACTCTATCAAGCCAAATGATTGCAATGGGGTTGATTCTATCACATTTGGTGACAATGGCAAAGGCAAGGTCAATGGGCTTTGTAAGATTGCAATATCCAATGACATGAGCATATCCAATGTGTTGCTAGTAGAGAGCTTGAACTTCAACTTGCTATCCGTAGCTCAATTATTTGATCTTGGTTTCAAATGCATATTTGAGGTTGAGGATGTAGAGATCATAAGTGTAGATGGCTCTAATTTGATCTTCAAAGGCTTTAGACATGAGAATCTATACTTGGTTGATTTCAATGCTAGTGAAACTCAATTGTCAACTTGCTTGCTATCCAAATCTAGCATGGGTTGGTTATGGCATAGAAGGCTTGGTCATGTTAGAATGAGGCAATTGATAAAACTTGTTAATCATGATCTAGTTAGAGGCTTAAAAGATGTGGTCTTTGAGAAGGATAAGCTATGTAACTCTTATCAAGCCTGCAAACAAGTTGGAACACTCACCCTAGTAAGAGCATGATGAGTACTTGCAAACTATTTGAGCTTTTGCACATGGACTTGTTTGGACCAACTACAATACAAGCATTGGAGGAAATAAATATGGCTTTCTGATAGTTGATGACTTCACTAGATATACATGGGTATTCTTTCTTAGTGACAAGAGTGACACATTTGATACATTCAATATCTTTATCAAGAGATGCCAAAATGAATTTGAAACAACTATCAAGAAAGTGAGAAGTGACAATGGAAGTGAGTTCAAGAATACAAGAGTTGATGAGCTATATGATGATTATGGAATCAAACATCAATTCTCGGCCAAGTATACACCTCAATCAAATGGGCTTGTTGAGAGGAAGAATAGGACACTCATTGATATGGCAAGATCTAGCTTAGTGAATAAGATGTGAGTGATTCTTTTTGGGCCGAAGCTATCAACATGGCTTGCTACTATAGAACCGACTCTATTGCCAACAAGATGCTTGAGAAGACACCTTATGAGCTATTGAATGGAAGAAAACCCAATATTTCATATTTTATAATGTTTGGTTGCAAGTGCTAATATATTGAAGAAAGGTGCAATATTGAGCAAATTTTGATGAAGGCTTCCTACTTGGTTACTCAACTACAAGCAAAGCATATAGAGCATGGAATCTTACTCATGGCATAGTTTGAGGAAGTGCATGATGTGGAGTTTGATGAAACACATGGATCTCAAGATGAAAATGACAATCATGATGATGTGAGAGGTGAACCATTGGTCAATGCAATGAAGAACATGGATATTGGGGACATTAGGCTGAGGCAAGTGGATGAAGAGCAAGACAATGACTATCTAGTGCATGCTCCATCAAATGAGCAAATCAATGAAAATCAAGCTAGTTCATCCTCCCCAACTCAAGATCAATAAGAGGCTAGTTCATCTTGATCTAGTGCAAGAAATCAACTTCCAACTCTCCAACCAACATCTATTGCAAGGGATCATCAATTGGATCATATTATTGGAGATATCACGAGATGTGTGCAAACAAGATCAAGATTGGCTTCATTTTGTGAACACTACTCATTTGTGTCATCTATTGAGCCAACCAAGATTGAAGAAGCTTTGCAAGATATTGATTGGGTGAATGCTATGCATGAAGAACTAAACAACTTCACTAGAAATCAAGTTTGGGAACTAGTTGAGAGACCAAAGAATCCACATATTATTGGCACTAGATGGTCTTTCACAACAAACAAGATCAAGATGGAATAGTGGTGAGAAACAAAGCAAGACTAGTTGCACAAGGGTACACTCAAGTAGAGGGTCTTGACTTTGGGGAAACTTATGCACCTGGTGGCAAGGCTAGAAGCAATAAGGATTCTATTGGCTTATGCTTGTACTCACAACATCAAGCTCTATCAAATGATGTGAAGAGTACATTTCTCAATGGTACATCTTGACAACCTCTTAAGTATCAATTCTAAGTGTCAACTAAGCAGAAGAAAAGGATATATTTGCAACACACACCACCTAGACATAGGGTTTTAACTGACAGAAATTCCATGAGTTTTGGTGTTTTATCTGTTTCTGCAGGAGACAACTGCAAAAGAGAAAAAAGGCCCACAATAAGGATTACATAGACACATAACACCTCCGCATGAAAAAGAATACTTTAGAAGGGTCAAGAAGGCTCAGGAAGGAACCAGAGGCCAAGCGGGCCAAGGGCAGGCACCCGCCCTAACCCCTAGGGTGCCGCCCTAGGGAGGCCCAAAGAGAGTCTCCTT